>JAOQMR010000108.1:24372-34967 GCA_027563865.1 Erythroxylum pelleterianum
TATCCTCAATTTGGCCATAAACACTTCAAAGGAAACATAATCTTATCCATTCCATTTCTTCACAACAATATCAACACCAATTCCTGACAATAGTGAGAACTCCTCAAGACACAATTCAAACTCATCATCTTCACACAACTTATAATTCATTTCCTTGAATTTCACTTAGAGCAAGTCTCACATCATTTGAACAATCAATTCCCAATCTAACTATAACAAAATTTCCAGATTTTCAATATAACACAATCAAAAACATAACACCATTAAAACAGGGTGTACCTAAATGGATACTCACCCAAACCCTTTTTCAATCCATCATTCACAATTCTAGCTTTCTACCTCCAATTTCATGAATTTAACCCTACATACACACTCAAGACACAATATATACACTTATAAGCATCCACTAGAACACATACATGAGTCTTAAACAAACATGATCAAATCATCAATTCTAACCTCACTTATACAATATTCATTACATAAAACTTGGAACTTACTTGATCAAGCCACTAATTCTTCAATTTCTTCAAGGAAAACACCAAAACCTAGCTTGCTCCACCACCCACGAGAATCACCATCTCTAGGGTTGAGAGTGATCTTTACTCAGGCAAAGTGAAGAGGTAACAAAATGGAAGAACAAGGAAGAAATGATCACTAGGTTTCAAGAGAACAAAATTCAAGAAGAGGAAGAAGAAGAGTGATCCACGAAAATGAAGGAAGAAGCTTCACCAAACAAAACTTTAAGCCCTTAGGAAGAGAGATGTCGTGAATGTGTAAGGAGGGAAGCTTAATGCATATAACTTAAAGGTTAAGGAAATAAACACATGGCCATCAAGATGACACTTGTCACACTCTAATGCATTCTTCTTAATTTAATCACTTCAATCTCCAATTTCCAATAAATACAACTTGTCCAATAATCCCTATAACCATATGTCCATAATAATGACAATAAATTCTTCTTCCAATTACCAGTTGGTCTGTCACCCGACATTTTTCCTAGTCCGGGTTTTTACCTCTAAAAATTCCAGAAAAATTTCCTAAAATTCTCCAAAATTATAAAATCATTTATGACACTCTCCCAATAATTTTTCAAGATCAATAACCCATAATTCTCAAAATTCTCAACCAATTACAGTTATAACCAAATAAACCGGGAATGCCAATGGATGCATGTACAATTATTTCGTGAGCAACAATGTCAACTTTCACAATACAAATATGTCACCTAATGCATGAACAAATAATTACATTTCGAACCCCTCACTGATCACTCAAAATTCTCATTTTACCCTTCCCGCAGGAACAGGGATGTTACATTTGGGGTGTATTACTAACTCCAAAACGTTTCTCCAAAACTTCCCATAGATGCCTAGCACTAGGAGAATAGACAAAGCTATCACCTAAATCTTTAGAAATAGAGTTGCGAAGCCAAGATTTAATCATTGAATCAACCTTCTTCCACTTCTTGTAGCGAATAGTATCGGCAGGTGGATCCAGCGTACCATCTATGAAACAGAGTTTATCTTTGGCCTCGAGAGAAGTTTTGATAGCTGTGCTCCAGCTAAAATAATTGGACCCAGTCAATGGCTTAAGCACCAACGCCATTCCTGGATGATCAGAAGGGTGTAGCAAATATGGATCATCATCAACCAAGACGCTGTACCGAGGACGAGGTTCATCTCTATCCGCCATTGTTGAGGTAACTTTCAACAATCAAGTAGGAATAGCTGTTGTAAAATCTTCGTCGTCACTCACGAGTCTTGCCGCTGGAATCAAGAACCCTAAATTCTCTGATACCATGTACAATTAAGTAACCGCAAGAGAAAAAGGGGAAAACTGAATAATCTTTATTAACTCAACTATTGGGTTTTATATACAAAAGTATCTGTACAGCCTACAATGCCTAACAATGATATTTTGCTAACTGTACAACTAACTCAATGAACAGATGTACATTTAACTATAGTTAACTAACTATCGTTAACAGTTTTTAATGAATTTCTAAACTTTTACTCTGTGTTCTTGGTATGGAGTAAGACCTTTTGAGTATGTTTTTGGTGTTGGCATAAAATTGGGATACATTATTGCTATAATATAAAGAAATGTTGTCAAAACCGAACCTGTTCTACTAATTTAATGGTAAAAATTTTAGAATTGGCCAACTTTTTAGTTCTATTTAGTCTAATAATCTTTGTTGTAAAAAATTGACCAGTTTATTAATTAATTGGTCAGTTTTTGTCAGTTAATCAGTTTTTATAAATCAAAATAAATCGATTAATTTTTATATAACAATTTTCTTTTTTAATTAATCTTTAAATTTTTTATGAATAAGGATAGTCTTCTTCAATCATTTTCAAATTATTTAATTATGTTCAATCTTAAAGAGTTTTATGACATTAATTGAAGTTTTTAAATTTTAAAGATCTTATCATATGGGTGAACTTTCAGTATTTTTAAAACATATAAAGAGATAGCGACATAAGTATTAAAGCCCCTTATAGGGTGGTCGAGTTAGTAAAATAGAGGAACATAAGACCAAAAGGTTTTGTGTTCGATTTTTCCTACTTACGCTCTCTCGATCGAGCCTGTCGTACAGGGCTTACCTAGTGTGGAGTATTCAGTTGAATATGATTTGTAGGCTATTGCGTCAATCCGAAAGTTACACCAAGCAGACCATAATATAAGTGCGAGTTCTTGAAGATCTGTGCGTGCGTGCGTGTATATATATATATATACACATATTAGATTTATGCTAGTTCCTCAGTTTCAAAAAAAACATAAGTATTGTAACTTTAGCTAATCTCTAGTGATAATTTTAAATTAACTCATTTTTTATTTTTGGGTAAATTACATAGTTTAAGTAATTTTTAAAAAATCTTTAAATTCTAAAAAAAACTTTTTATTATTCAAATTTTTAAAATAATTTCTTTGTTAAAAAATAATAAAAAAACATATGTAATATGAGAAACATGAACTAATTAAATATCATTAATATCTCTTAAACTTAATTCGAATCAATTAAGTTTGAATTAACTTAATAATTTTAAATAACTATTAATTTGGATCAAATTTAAATTAAATTTAAGAGTTAATTTTAATCATAGTTAAATTAAATTTTTTTAAACTAAAAAAATCTCTATGTATCTTTGTCACAAGAGGAGAGATTTACTTTGATTCCAACTTTAGGGGGAGATATAGAATGAGTAAGCATTAGGTCACTAGGTATACCAATAATCACATGATGTTACTTAATGGGAATACCCATAATAACATTAAAAAATTACTTGGTATTAATCTACAACATAATTATTCCATCTCACTAATCTCATCCCTACGTGATTATTTTCTCTTCCTGGTTGCAAACTCCAGGGTGAAACTATCAACAACTACCTCTACATTACTAGCTTTTTGAATCCAAGTTCATGACAAGGTACAACATTACATCGTGCAGGTTCCCTTTTCTTAAGGAAACATATCGCATGATCTCTGTCTTTGTGACCATCATACACCAAGCAGATCATAATATAAGTGGGAGTTCTTGAAGATCTGTGCGTGTATATATATATATATACATATTAGATTTATGCTAGTTGTAATGCTTCTTCACGCTTGATGTCGAACACCTTGATAAGTGCATCCTCCACAACCTGAATAAGATTGAAAACACATACTACTTTTAGTTTTCAAGATTCACCACTGAGACGATAGTACTAAAGCAAGATATTGCAGCCAAGTACATGGAAAAGGGATGAGTATTTTAGGGAAAATGAGCATGGAAAAGGGATGAGCGTTATCCAAGCACATTGAGAAGTCCAAAACAGAGGTGATTTACCTTGTCTGGAGTAGAGGCGCCGGATGTTACACCAATAGTAATGGGACCTTGTGGTAGCCAGTTCTCCTTCTCAACCAGCTCCCCATGCTGTTGAGAAAGCACATGTATAAGTTAATGTATACCAAATAAAGGATGAGGTTAAGAACTAAGAATTCACTCGAGTTTCACTTACATTCAGCTTGTAAGCTATCTTGTTTCCTGGACCGATTCTCTTCTCACTGTCAATCCAGTAAGAAGGAATTCCTCTGAGCTCTGCAATTTCTTGAAGGTGTGAAGTGTTGCTCGAGTTCCAACCACCCACGACCAACATGAGATCCAACTTTTCCTCCACCAACTGAAACATTGCATCTTGTCGCTCCTGTTAAATATACAAATTCATCATTATAATCAATAGAGGTCCCTGAATTAAATAAATGTTCTTCCAGAAATTAGTAGTATGAATCTGCTACTCTAGTTAATTTCTATGGAAAGCAGTAGTTGTGTACGGTGTCGAATCCAATCCCATTTTCCCACTGCTTACTTTTAAGAAGTGAAATTCTCTAAATTTTATCATGTCATTTTGAGCTTAAAGAACTGAAAAGTAATTTCTGAGCAAAACCCCCCAATAAGCTGTTGAATTGAACAAGATTTTGCAGATCATAATAAAGATACTAAAATAACTAGAAAAATTTCAGAAGATTGGAGAAGAAAATTTACCTGAGTAGCATCACAAATTGTGTTGAAGCTAATGAAGTGTTCATTAACATTTTCCACACCATATTTTTGCATCATCGTCTTCTCCAACAATTTCCCTGTAAAATGAATGCATCAATATTTAAATGAACATCACAAACAGGAAGTTGTTAGAAAATATGTGGAACTACATATAAGAATGATCTAACTCACCAATCTCTTCTGTTTCTCCCTTGAGCATTGTAGTTTGATTCGCAATGCCAACTTTGACCAGGTCAACATCTGGATCAAACCCTTCAGAAATTGCTTTTTTGAATTTCTGCAAGCACGCCAACAATTACCTTATAAATTGTGGCATACAACAAAAGCAATTGATTGACGTCAAGAATAATCACAAGATCTACCTCTAGAAACTCCTCTCTTGTTGAGCTAGATCCATCAAGTCCCCCTCCAAGAATGTAATCGCAGACATACATGGCCTGCAGAGAGTCAGAAACCTCTTAAGAAACCAAAATCATGCTAACAGACAACTCTGCCTTTTCGTTAGGGTAAAGAAATCACACACAAGCAAGCACAAAAAAAGAAATCATTACAGATTGCAGATCTAGAAGTAAAACTAAAAAGTTCAACACCTACAGTTCTTCAAACATACCTCTTTCATATCCTTCACAATGATGTATTTTCCAGCAAAAGAGGCCGTTGCTATGGTTTCTTCATGAGCATATTTACCGTGAATAATTGATGTGTACTCTCCCTTCTTGTGCTTCTCAACAGTATTCCAAACCTTCACAAAAGCTTTAAAAGTAAGTGCAATAAAACAAATGCAATCGAAGTTAAATTCAAAGAACAGGACTTCAAAGTGCTAACTATAGCATCAACTGATTGTACCTTGGATACCCAAGGGCAAGTAGTGTCGACAATTTGTACTTTTTTTTGGCTCAAAGTCAACATTTCATCCACAGCAGCTCCAAAAGCAGGCAAAATCACAACATCACCCTGGTTTACAACGTCAAAATGCTTCTTCGCTCCATCAACAGGGATGTTTTCAACTTTCATCTCCTCTAAACGCTGTGATCAATGCCAAAAATACAATTGAAAGTGTCAAAACAGGCCAAGATGCAGTGAATTGTATTCGGATAAAGAATACAAGCATATCATGAGGTTCACTGGGACTTTGCTCATTATTTGTTACAACAAAATCATCATAACCGGAAAGAAACAAAAGCTAATCATGATTTCACTTTCAACTATAAATGAACAGGATTGGATTGTAAACACACAGACCTTGTTAACAGTGGGGTTGTGAATGATCTCATTAGTAATCCAAATCTTCTCGTTTGGGAACTGTTTCCTGGCCTCATAAGCAATCTGAACAGCTCTCTCTACTCCCCAGCAAAAGCCATAAGACTCAGCCAACTTCACCGTAACATTTCCCCAAGTATACTCATTCCCATTTTCCTTCAATTTCTTTATAATATCACCTGATTTTCCCCGAAAAAAATAAAAAGGAGCAGTCAATATACAAATTACTCTAAGCTCACGCTTATCTATTCATAAAATGAAAAAAAAAACGCAGAATTTAGTACAGCTTAACATCAAAAAGCTACAAAGATCCTACTTTTCGAGCTTAATTCACCAGTTAACACAGCATAGTCCATGACTATATGAAATTCAACAAGAACTTACTAGTATACTCGCGGTTCATAAGCTCGAGAGTCTCTTCTTTGTGTCCAAAACCACGCCGATTATAATTCTTGCTTCGAGTCAAGTTATGTCTGAACACCTTAGCGTCGAATTCGGACTCCACAGCCACCGAAGCCGAAGCCGCGTCATCACCGCTGGAGCATCGGACGGAGAAAGGCTTTCGGCAGGGGAAAGCGGCGCGATTCTGACAGGAGAACACGTCTGCGCGAAGCGAGACGCGGCAGAGCTGTAGCGAGATAGCCATTGAAATTGAAGAGCAAGAACAAGACAGATTGTAGAGCGAGAGTTGAGTGGCGCACGTAACACGTTAAAGGGAGAATCAAGTGTAGTGTGTGTGCAGCGCCAGCCTCGTGTGCATTGTGATGGAGTGATATATAAGCGATCCGCTGCTCCATCCATGGTTATTATTTTTTCTATTTAGTTTCAACGGCCGCGATTTGGCTATGTTGGGAAAACGACTTACGGTCGTTCATTCCAATGGTTGATTCAGATTTTGTAATATCTTGTGGCTGGAAAATTTATGATGAAAAAATAATATGAATTTTAATTTTAATATTTTAAAAATATTAAGTAAGTATTTTAAAAATTGAAAGTTAATTCAAAAATATAAGAGATTTAGTATCGTAAAATCGGTTAAAGATATAATAAAATTAAAAAAATTTAAAACATAATTAAACATATCGTTCTTATTTACCAAAATTTTTGAAATGTAATTGAAAAAAGATTGGTAAATAAAAAATATTTTATTTACTTTAATTTATATAACTTATTAATTTATGAAAATTACATATTAATTAATAAATTGATTGATTTTTAACAATAAAAGTTATTAAAGTACATCAAACCAAAAAATTAAAAATCGAATTAAAAAATTAAACAGTTCAAAATGTTTGGGGATAAATAACAAAAGATATTTGAAAATTATCAATGATAATTCCTTAAGATAATTTAAATATATGTTTTCTTTTTCTGGGTCGATTAAATAAGAAAAATTTTAAAAAATGTGGGAAAGTCGCAGTCAAGTCGACCGCTGCTCCGCTCAATCCAAGCCAAATGTGTGAATCACATTAGGTATTGTTCATTTTTGTCTGTTTACTTACCAACGATATCAATTGCAATCACTAAAAAATTTATTGGTAAAAATTGAAATCTAAATTAAGCGCGGAGTATTAGTAATTTACATGTTATTATATCATTTAAAAAATTTATTCCGCATCTAAAAAATAGCGACCGCAGGTTATTCCTTTTCTATAAAAAAAAATTAATTAATTCAATTATAATATTCATATTTTATGTATTTTGTTTTTATTTTTTACTGAAGTAAAAAAAGAAAGGGAATTTTTTTAGAAAATTAAAAAATTAAAATTATAATGTTGTTAAAAATTTTAAAATATAATAAAGTTGATGTCTTTTATCATATTTTAAATAATATTAATTAAAAATCATAAAATTATTTAAATAATAATTATATAATTGAACTTGAATATTATTAGAGGCTGCGGAGGTTGAACAATGACAGATGAGCAACCCGGTTTGACTAGACTAGGAGGGTTTTAAGTGATTAAACTATACTCACTCTCGTAGTCTTTTTCTATGTTGACGGCTATATCTTACAAGACAAAGGCCACGAGTATGTTTTGTGTTACGCATTTTCAACGTTGGAGCAGACAACCTGGGCTGTCTAATTAATCCTAGACTTGTCTGATCAATTATTTGAAACAATTCTATCCGAGACGCCAAGGAAGACAATACTAAGCGATTGACTTGAATGAGAAGAGATTATTATTGTCTATTTACAAATATTTTTCTCGTGGAATTGTGAAGTTAAAGTGTGGAAGACAAGGATTAGGGGTGGTTGAGTTGAGAACGTGAGCTATACTTGACTTCAACTAGCAGGTTAAGTCAAATTACTTACAACATACGAATATGTATATTATATTGTGCTAAAAGAAATGGCGCTACCGTGTGATTATAAAACTTTTATAAAAATGTTATTTAGAAAATATTCATTATCTTAGATTTTTAGATAAAAATAATGAAAAAACACGTGTAATCTGAATATAACAGGTGAACTAATCAAATTCACAAGTGGAGCAATCCCATATCAGAAAGAGAAATAAAAATAAAGTAACTTATATATAAAGATATGACTCATTATCTTAAGATTTTGAGTATGAGTTCATTTTGAATCGATCTAATTTTTTCTTGAGTCCAATGAATAGAGATTTATAGATTTCAGTCAAATGAATAGATGATTCATTGAGTGACTCAAATTACTTCGCATGAGCTTTGGGTTCAGAGAGAGCTAGTCTGATATGATGTCATGATTGTATATGAATTCACTTAGATTCGGTTCAATTTCTTCCTAAGCTCCTTCAAATTATTAATTTATATCATTTTTAATAAATTAATTTGATTTGCGTTTAAGAGTTAAGTTGAGTTGTCATATTAGTGATATTTTATTAGTATATGTTAAGAAATATATATTATATATCTTTTATTTTATTTGGCATCTCATTTATTAATTGGACATATAAGATATTAATTATAGCGGGATTCAAAAAGATGTGATTGTTGCACTTGTAGTTGTGAAAGAATCCTACACTATTTTGAAGTCTATTATCATGCTAGTATTGGAATTGTTTTACAACTGGATTTTGTGGATTTCGTTATAGAAGAAACAGTCAAGTGGTTGTTACGTGTTGGCAAAGGCCTCTTGCTAGTGAATATCGTGTATGTCTTTATCCATTGAAGAAGTGTATCCTGCATGGAAGTCTTGTAATCAACAGTGCAATGTGTGTTATTGTAACATCACATTACTTGCAGGGAGGTTAGAATTGTAAATCTGAGTGATCAATGAGAGCTTAGAAATGCATTTGCAAGCTCAAAAAAAAATATTGTGGTTTTTCTTATGATGCTTTAGAAGTGAATAATGATATGATGTCATATGAAGTGAATGTAGTGATCAAACGTAGCTCGAATTATCGTAGGATATGTACCGGAATGACCTCCAGGCATTTCGGTGTGTACCATGCGATAAGGGAGCGCTACAATTATGTTTTCATATATACACTGTGATTTAATGTAGTGGGCATTAATTGAAGATTGAAAAAAAACACAGCTGAAGTGGTGTGGTAGAGATGGATTCGGTGTTGGTTTAATGAAGGGTATAGTGGGTGTAAATTAATTTCTAGAAAATATATAGCTGAAGTCATGCATGTGCTATGGATAGAGATGCACCATGGTTTAACTTATGATTTCCTAGAGTTGTTCTTCTGGTGTGCATAGTGTCCCATATGGTTTAATTGGAGTTATTGAAGCTGGACAATATGTATGATTTCTTGGCTGCATCATTCTTCATTAGCTCAACGATAATTAATTGATTTCCTTATGGGCTGCGTATACTTTGGTTGGTGGATGTGTTATTGATGCAGCTGTGACTTCATGTTGGTGTTTATATGAATCAGCCCATTGTTGTTGCGACGACTTCCAGATTTATTTTAGTGGAGCTGAACCTTTTGGAAAGCTATTCTTCTCTTTTATCTCAAGTATATTATTGTTTTGTTCTTAGTTGAATGATCACTTGAGTTGTTTATTTCATATCTTTATTATCAAATACTATTGAGAAAATCCTTTGTTGAGGTTAACATGAGTCGGTCGTGATATTGGGTGTGAAATTCTTTCACGGGGAGTGAAATCGAGAGATAGTATCAAAGGTTGAGTGATGTCGGCTCAGTAAAGCCTTGGGTAAATCTATTGTACTTTCGTGAAAGTATCAAGCTGGATGGGGGCCTCGTAGATGTAGGCAAGGTGTGCCGAACTACGTTACCAAATTTCTGGTGCTTTTTATTATTTCGTTTTGATTGCTTTTGTTTTGGTTTCTGCTAGAGACGTCCATGGTAAAATTGGAAAGTTTGCGAAACAACTACCCCTTTCAGTTTTTCAATTGATATCAGGGCAAGGTCACCGATTCAGAACTTTGTAGCAAGTTAGTGCAGATATTAGTTTCGCGAACATGGCTACAAGAGAGGGTACATCAATCACCAGATCACCACTATTAGATGGACCTAACTATCCTGCATAGAAATCACGGATGAAAGTCTTCATCCAAGCTCAGAGCACGAAAGCCTGGCATTCAGTAGTACATAGGTGGACACATCAATGATCGTTGATGATAAAGAGAGGCAGCTCAAAAAGATCCATCTAAATAGACAAGAGCCAAAGAAGAAAGTGCACTTGGAATTTCACAAGCAATGCATACTATATTCAGTGCTGTTGATGAGGGGATGCTGTTAGTAGTGTGTCCTAGGCCAATGAACATTTGTGATTCATGTATTAACATTATGATTTGTTAATAACATATTATGAAGTATTCCTTTCA
>JAOQMR010000108.1:59647-74331 GCA_027563865.1 Erythroxylum pelleterianum
TGCATGAGTTTTGAAAACTTGATGAAAAATGAATTTGAAATGAGTATGATGGGTGAGTTAAAGTTCTTTCTTGGGTTGCAAGTTAAGCAAACCAAAGAAAAGATCTTTATCCATCAACAGAAGTATGTGAAAGAATTGTTGTCTAAATTTGATATGGAAAAGGTAAAACCAATGACTACTCCGATGCATCCTTCAAACCTTTTGTCTAAGTAAGAAACTGACAAGAAGGTAGATCAAACCCTTTATAGAGGGATGATTGGTTCCTTACTTTATCTTACAGCAAGCAGACCTGACATTTTATTTAGTGTTTATTTGTGTGCAAGGTTTCAAGCCGATCCTAGAGAGTCTCATTATATTGTTGTTAAAAGAATTATGAGATATCTCGCAGGTACCACTGATCTTTGCTTAATGTATAAGAAAGGTAAAGATTTCAGGTTAATTGGATACTGTGATGCGGACAATGCCGAAGATAGGATTGATAGAAAGAGTACGAGTGGAGGATGTCACTTCCTTGGTCCTAACCTAGTTTCCTGGTCAAGCAAGAGACAAAGCTCAATCGCTCTATCAACTGTTGAAGCCGAGTATATGTCCGCCGCAAGCTGCTGCTCACAAACATTGTGGATCAAGTACTAGTTAGAAGATTACTCAGTACAAGAGGAGGAGATCCCAATCTTTTATGACAATACTAGTACCATCAACTTGTTGAAGAACCCAATTCAACATTCAAGAGTAAAACATATCGAAGTCAGACACCACTTCTTACGAGACTACGTTCAGAGAAGGATCGTAAGTCTTCAGTTTGTTGAGACAGATTATCAATGGGCAGACATCTTCACCAAACCATTGAGTGAAGAACGATTCAAGGAAATTAGACGGGACCTCAACATGGTTATATTATGTGACCAACCGTTTGACACGTCACAACCCAGTTAAAAGGTCATAGGAGTTAACGGCATCAGTAACAGTGAGTTACTAACTTCTATCACAAGGAAGATTTGGAGGGAAAGTTCTTATATTCTTGAGAACATCACCTATTATAGAACACTTTTGAATATCAACCTTTGAAGGATCATCAACAAAAGCTCTCATTATTATGTTCTATCAACCTAAGTAACCGACCTTATCTTTGTAGAAGAAATCTGTGCACTCAATCCTTCACTAATCAGAGAAGCAAATGGAGCAAGCGATGATTTACGAAAGACTTGTTGATTTTGAGTCTTTGAGGAAGGACAACATGGACATTAAACCATAAATTATTGCAGCCAGGTGGAGAAAATTCTTTCAAGTTCGAGAGATCGTATTTCAGAATGAAGTTTACGATTTCTGGAAGAATATGACGATGGTAGACAATACGATTGTGTCAACAGTAGATAAATTGTCTATTATAGTAACAATAAAGCTGATCGAGAAGGTCACGGAATGTCCATCTGCTGGAGAAAAGCTCACAAGCAAAGCGAGATGGATGACTCAGGCTAGCGTGAAGGAAAATGAAATTAATCAACAGTTATATGGAAACAATGATCCTAAAGAGAAGAAGGCATCCAGTCTTATGCCAAAGGCGAGAGTCTTACATTCGATTCTTTGCTAATTTATTCTACCAAGAGCAGGATCAAGGCATTTGGTGACAACCTTAGATGAACAGTGCCTATTTCATCTACTTAACCGACAACCTGTTGATTTACCATTTCTTATTTTCCACTACATGGTCAAGACAAAGAAGGAATTGAATAGTCAACCATATGGAATGATTTTGACAAGGATATTCAGAGATTCTGGAGTTCTTTTAGACAGAGGAATCAGAATGAAGATGACTGTCAAAAACGCTATCAACTCCGCGACCATTGGCAAAATGGGTTTGAAGAATCTGGACAAAGAAGAAGGAGATTCTAAGAAAGTAGCAAGAACTGAGGGGGAGCGTGCCAAGAAAGGAACTCCCACAAGAAGATTAAAATCTCAACTCAGTGAGAAAATACCCATGATTGAAGGAATGAAATCATCAGAAGAATCGATAAATCAGAGAATGATTTCTCACAGAGAAGGAAGCCAGGTACGGTAAATATAGAAGATATCCTTGAAGAGAAAGGGGGAGACACTTCTAGCAAATATACCAAAACAAGCAAAAAGGTCACCCAGAGTGTGAACCTTATGTTAGCAAGAGGAGAAGAAATCCAAAGAGCTGAACCATAGAGAAGAATCTAAGACGATAGCACATAAGGCTACCAGATCTTTAGTCTCAATCCCGAAAGAAGATTCAGTTAAATTAGCTAAAGAGACTAAGATCAGAAGGAAATTGGAGTTTGAAAAGAAACGACCATGATCTCAACAGACTCCAAGACTGATTGAAGAAGGGAAAAAGCATAAAATCAGTCAGACGAAGAGCACTCCTACTACTGTTCAGAAGAAGAAGACAGTAGAACGCAGCCCTGTACAGGTCAATACCTCTCAATCTTTGAGAAAAGAGGATTTGAGAATCAAGGTTATTGAAGAAGTTCAACCTGTAAGGAGTAGCACTTCGATAATAATCAAAGATTCCCCAAAAAGGTCAGTAAAGGCACAATTACAACCGATTTTGGTACATATTAGTACAATGCATCTGTTGAATGATGATGAGAAAAGTATATATGGGTTTCTAAAAGATGAAGGAACCAAACCATATCCTACACAGATGTCAAGACAAAGGTACACTATTCTTCCAATCACAAAGCAAACTGTGATCAAGGTTGTGCCTGACTTTCAACCAAGACCTTACATTGTACGCAATGTTGATAAAGGGAAGAAGAAACTATACCTAGAGGGGTTAACAAATGACCTTACACAGGATCAGATTGAAGAAGAAGTGCGGAGCATAGATAAAGCATGCTATGTAGCACAGACGAAGGGAACTTTTATTTCCCACTACATTTCAAACTATTCAGGAAGTAGTAGTAGTCGATCTACCACAGATGAACCTTGTTTGGTAGTTGGGAAACTTAAAAAGGGGAAGCGCAGACGTGTTAGGATTGGAGATATCAGTTACATAACCGAGATCCTTGTGCTGCTGATTATGCGCATTAGGCCACTATGTCCTATATCTTCAATTGGAAGTATACGACACCTACTTGGAAGACAAGTCCCGCGAGTACATACCCCTGACAATCTAAATCTCCCAAAACCAAACCTAGCAGTTCAACCTGCTGTCTTTGTTATAAGTGAAGCACTTGTTTTATCTTCAAATGCATACACGACCACTATTGCTTATGAATAAGAACAGCAAAAGGATAATAGTCGACCTACTTCATTGAGTGACTTAAGCAAGGAAATTGGTCATATACGACAAGATCTCAAGACACTCAGCACAGAAGTGATGCAAATGAAGGGAATGATGTCAGAAATCTTGAAGCATCTACGGTCGTAAGTCATTTTTGATCAATAACAAATAGGGGAAGAAGAGACAAGAAAAAGAAGGAATTCTTTGATAGGGGGAGAAAGAAGGGAGAAGAGAAAGGAAAAAGATGAAGAAATTCAAGAAGAAGAAGAGTAGTAAATGGAATTTTGTTTCTGTTTCCAAAGTATATTTTGTTTTATACATAATTCTATAATACTTTCTTACTAATATTTGTTATCATCATTTGTTAAGTTAAAATGACTTTACATAAATGATTTTGATGAAACAAATCATAATGTAAGAAGAAAGTGAGACGGAAGAAGAAGCATATGAGATAGAAGGAACAAAATCAGACGGAAGAGCAAACCAATAGTCTGATGATAAAAAGTAGATAGAAACTCAAATAAAAAGACAGGCGGAAGCTCAAATAAAAAGACAGATGGAAGCGCAAATAAAAAGACAAACGGAAGCGCAACTAAAAAGACAGATGGAAGAGCAAACCAAAAGCAGACGGAAGGCGCGATTTAAATAATCAGACGGAAGAACTGATACCACAACGGTTTTTTTAATCATCTTAAGTTATTTACAGAACTCAACTGAATAACTAATTCTTCAAAGATCAAGAAGCAGTTATCAAGAAGCGGTTGAAGACGAAAGCTATAAATATGAGTCGGAGTCGAAGACTACAGAAGTTAGAGATTTTAAAAAAAGCTTAGCGAGTTAAGAAATATTATTGTGCGAAAAACTAGAGCGATCAATTGCTGTAACATTAGCTCAAAAAATTCTTTCAATAGAGAGAAAAGCAGATAGCCTGAAGAGGCTAAGAGTAAAAGAATACTTATTGTAAGAGACCTGAAGAGGCTCAGTATCAAAGAATACTTGTAACGTGTTGTGAGATAGTGAAAACTCAGAAAGACCTCTGAGGACTGGACGTAACCCACGGTTTGGGGTGAACCAGGATAAATCTGTTGTGTCTACATTCTCTCAACTCTCAACTCTCTCTTTTCTTTGAAATTTTTATCTTACTGTTTTCATACAAGAAGTTTCGAAAGGGGATTAGCAAAAAGAATACACAATTCAACCCCCCTTCTTGTGCATTTGTATATCATTTATTAAGTCTTGTATTAACATGTGATTCACTTCAAAGAGGAGCCAAATTTTGATTCTTATTTTTCAGAAATTGAATATGATTGTAATTTACAATTAAGTTATGATAGCGATTAATTTGTGTTTGTCTTTGAATATTTTATTTGACAAAGAAGATCATTTCAAACTTTTCAATATATTGTGTCAAATATTTAATTCAAATTCTTATTCAAGAAATGTTGACATGGCGTTTAGTTCCAGATGATAGTAATTCATTATGTTGGGAGGAATATGGAAAAATTGTCCCTGCTGAAGGAGTAAACAATACAATAAAAATCTCCACTTCTTTTAGTAATGATCATTTGCCTTCCATGGCCGATCTTCTACTTCAACGTGTATAGTATCATCTGAACAACATCACTTTCCTTATTATGTAAATCTCATTTCCTTTTATGAAGTTATTGTATATATTCACATTTTATGGTATATACTACATATTGTTTTAAGCTTGCTTGAATCTCGAAGATGACATCTATGTCGATAGAGGCGAAAGCAATGTCACAACAGTCGATAAAGGATTAGGGAAATCGGTTGCTTTAGAAAAATTGGCAATTCCACAGAGCTTATCTAGACATTCACGTATGTATGAGTTTTCATGATAGGTTTGTTTAATGAGTTTCTAATATGACAATATGTAAGTTCTATACTAATTGTGTTGTAAGCAAATCGTTTCGTACCGTTTCATCTACAAGTTTAGCAATAGCGGAAACACTGTTGCAAGAAGGTGTTCAAAATCTTACATGTGAGGGAAGAACTTTCACTGTTTCCATTGGTGCTCTCGAACATGCCAGGAGGCTTCTCGGGAATCCAACCATCAGGGACCCATTTACCTTTAAAGGCTCTCGTGTCAATTGAAATCTAAGAAAATAATTATATCATTGTGATTTATCTTTACAATACACTAGACTCAACTTTAAACTAATTATATTATTGTTTTATGACTTTAACAATTATTCTCATAATTGAATTCAAAGTTTATACTTCAATATGATATTCAACAAATTGCCTTATTTTCTTTTGCATATATTGTGTAAAATATTGGATTAAAATTCAAATTCACATATTTCTAGAAAATTCAATAAATAATGAATCTCAAGTAGAAATATAGGACCAAAGAAACAATGTGACGTAATGCTGCCCCCCAAGTTCAGACGCATGTTCAGAGGTACTTACTATAAAGGTGGACTGTCTCCACCTGCTGCTCTTAATGCTTCACCATCCACCACTCATACATCATCCACTACACCTATAGCGGATGACAGAGATGACCTCCAGCCTAAAGCTGAGGGACCTAATAGAAGAAAGTATGTCATAATTATCAATAATCTGTAAGTGAAATTGCATAAAACACTATATATGTTTATAATTAAGTTATAGGTTTAAATGTTTACAAATGGTATAAAATTATTTGTTCTTATATTAGTTTGATTTCATCTGGACGATGTTCTAGAAATATGACATCCACATTTAAGGAGATGATTGATCCTGAGGGTTATGTATGGAAGAAGATCTCTTAGGCCACAAGGTATTTTACTTTCAGGAGTTTGAGGTACAATATGCAAATAATTTTCTTTTTTATTTATTTGTATACATTAATTACATAAATATTATTAGATTATAAGTTATCAAATTTTTTAATGTTAGAAACAATTTTACTAGAATTCTGATATCGACGGAGTCATACATAAAGTATGAGAGAGGCGAGCTCATACACATTATCACGACTTTATTGATGCGATACATAAGGTTGGTGTACGACCACCTTATATTTCTGAAGGCATATGGAGTAGTTGGTAGGAGTATTGGACATCATTTGAGGCAATCTTCATCTCAAGGCGTAACTCGACCAATAGATGTGGAGGCCCAGGGGGAGACAGTTTTCCTGTTCATACGGGAGGATCAATTACCCACCATGAGCATACAGAGAGACTTGTAAGTATCTAAATATTACACTTATATTCTAATTTTTTACTTCGTTGTATTTCAATTTAAACTGATGTGTGAATGTTGAAATAAAAATATGTGTATTATAGATAATGATCATGGTATAAATGTCTAGTTCCATATATGGCTGTATTGAGTTATTTTCTTTGTTCAATAAGGGGTAATATCATAAAAATAGAGGAGACTGTGCCCAAATTTTTATAAATTCTAGTTTAACTTTGAACACTTTATTATTATACAGGAAAAGTCTATAGGCATAAGGTTTACATCTCGTCAGTTTTTTTTGCATACTCACACTAAGAAGCTTGACGGTGTGACATTTATCAATAGCCGATGTAGAGAACTGAATGTATGTGAAATTTATGCTTTAATATTCATTCTTAATTATTATCACTTACTAAAATAAGCATTACCTCCTAATAGTACCAAATACAAGAAACAATTCAGCGACAGTCTCAAGGAGAACAAGCTATTGATGAGAGTCGGACACATTTTGATGCAGTGGGTGGTAGGGACAGTCGTGGAAGGAGCTTTGAGCTAGGCTCATTTGGAAACACATGTTATTCACACTCCTCTATATCCAGTACAGTGACATCAAGTAGACGACCGACAATGAAACATATCCATCAGTTTGAGAGCATAGTACAGATATTGACAACTCAGTTACAACAGACAATGTAGTACATGACTAAGCTCCAAAATGACATGGAGCAGTTGAAAGGGAGGGCTAGAGACTCAGATCATCCGCACTCATCAGGACAATAGGATTTTTGTAATTATTTTTTTTGAATTTATGCACAATTTAATCTTTTTATTATAAATGAAGAAAATTTTAATGATCAATTAATTTTTTATTTAAACAAATTAAATATATAAACAAATCAAAAAATCATGCACAGATAATTTATAGCTGTTGAAATTATGCATTAATCATAAGATTATGAAATAAAATTTAAAATTGGGATTTTAAAAAAGAAAATTTAATACCTTTATGGTAGAGTCATTACCGACGGTTTACGATAAATCGTCACAAAATATTTATGGTACTTACCAATGAAATTTTAGTTTCTATCGGTAAATTGAGTTATATTACCAATGGCTAGTGATTCACTGTCGGAAAGAATGTACATATTTACCTTAGATTCACCGATGGAATTTTAATTCACCGTTGGTATACTGAGTCATATTTACCGACAGTTTGTCATAAACCGTTAGAAAAGGCTTACATTTTTACTATAGATTCATTGACGGATTCGCATAACTGTTTGTATATTTACCGATGATAAAAATTTTTCCCATCGGTAAATATACCGGTAGAAAGTGTTTTCCGTCAGTATTTTTTTCCGACGGATACGAGATTCCGTCGGCAAATTTACCAACAGTCAATTTCACGACACATTTTTCTGTCGGTGAACACCGTCGTTAAATTTTAGTACCGACGGTTTATTAACTTTTTCTATCGATAATTTCCATCAGTAAACTACCTTTTTCTTGTAGTGAATTCACAAAAATTAGAATTTTGAATATTTAATTATCACTTTATAAAGTTCAGAGTATAATTACAAATTTAAGCAAAGTTTACATTTTTTAATTAATCCAATAAGTTATGGTCCATGTATATTTTTTATAATAAATTATAACACTTACGACAAGAATTATTTAATTTATAAAGATATTATTAATATATATTAAGATCTTTATGTTCTAAAATATTTAAATGGATTAGAAAAGGATTAAATTTCTTTTTAAAATAGGTAAACAAATAATTCCTATTTAGTCGAAACTAATAATTGACTATTTTTTAAAAATTAAATATTAGTTTCAAAAAAAATTAAATATTAGTTATCGAGCTAAGACTTAATTCCTACTTTCTCTTCTCCCATAATCATCTCCTTCTATTCTTCTTTGAACAATTCCATTAACGCTTATAACTTTTACTGGAACACATAAAGTTTCGACCATTGCTATAGATTCGAAAAGCCAGACGAACAATGGTACTTGCTTTATTTATAAGATGACAAATTAAATACATAGCATCTTCGTATTCCTTTCTTCTGATCTTTTAGAAATTCGTTTTCTTTACAAAAAGCACTCAAATAATATTAATTCTAACTATTTCCGCGTCAAGATTAGATGAGAGGCGAAGTATTATTCTTCCCTTTTAACCCAAGTTGTTCTTTTTTTAATTTATTTATCCAATCATTTATTGAAGTAACCAATACTTTTACGTCAAAAACAAGGGTTTAAGTAGGTTGTAGTTAAGACTTGTAAAATAAAATAGAGTGTGAAAAATAATGGAAATAGAAAATGATTTTAGCAAGAAAAAGCCATGGATATGCTTTGCTTGTGGCGGACTGCAACTAAGTGAAATGGAGATGATGTGTGTATTATGAAGTTGCACACAATGTGCACGAGATTTAAGATGACCAGATATATTCATGTCATTAAATGTCCAGATTTGTAGCATCCGCATGATTGTGGAAATAATCCCTCTTAGCCAACAATAGGATCGTAGGGAGTGCAGGATCATAGGAAACGTATAAGCCAAATTATAACTAATAATATTATGTCATTAAATGTAAAAATGTTTATATATGTTAGTATAGAAAATCAATACGTAGAGCTTTTTGATCCTCCATTTCTATCTTTTGACATGATATCAGAGCCACAAATGGGTTCACCGTTGACTCTTAGCATCAACTACCCTACCACCTCTGATCCTTAAACTACTTTCAGGGGAAAAAAAACTACTTTCATCCCAACACTTTCTGCTACCTTGCCTCATGCTCAACTCTCCTTTTCAATCAAACCTAAACCAACAAATTACTTAGCATGGAAAACTCAATTCAACCAAATAATCAAATGTTATAACTTAACCAAACATGTCGATGGTACTCCACCACCAGCAACGGTCATATCTAGTTCTGACAAAAAGGAACCAAATTCTGAATATCTTAAATGGGATCAACAAGATCAACTCCTGCTTAGTTGGATCTTATCATTGTTAACAGAGGTTTTTCCTTATGTTACAGGTGTAAACACTGCAGGTGATGCATGGCGTGCACTAGCAGATGCCTTTGGTGCAGGATCAAGTGCAATTGCACATGGAACTGAAAAGACTTTCTCCTGAAGGAAAACCAATGGCACAATTTCTTCAAGAAGCAAAATCAATTGCTGACGAATTGGCTGCCGCAGGACAACCCATCAGTCCTGCAGAATTCAATGCAAACATATATCGACTGCTTCCTCCAGACTATTATCCAGTCGTTGCCAATCTAGCTACCAAGAAAACACAAGTCTCCTTTGTTGACTTGTCTGAAAGAATACTCCACCATGAGATCATACCACAAGGCTCTGTGAAACCTGAGCCAATTGTTGCCAACATGGCCAGACAAAGCACCATCAACAACAACAACTCTTTCAGGTAGAACAATACCAGTAATGGTAATTACAGAAACAATAATAATGCAAGAGGTGGGAATAAAAACAACAGGAGTGGAAGACGATGGTTTACCAACCTGTGTCAGATTTGCAATCTGAACAATCATCAAGCTGATACTTGTAGGAAGAGGTATCACAAAACTTATAGTTCTCCTACAGCTAATGTTGCCACTAGTACTTCCACTGTAGGAAAGAATGACTGGTATCCAGACTCTGCTGCAAGCCACCACATCACTCCTGACTTGGCTAGTCTTGGAATTTCTGAGGAGTACAAGGGAGATGATTAAGTAATTATAGGTAATGGAAAAGGTATTTCTACTAAGCATATTGATCAAACCTCTCTTCTTACTCGTGAAAAGCCATTGCTGTTGAAAAATATTTTGCATGTTCCCTCTCTTCAAAAGCAGCTAATGTTAGTTAATAAAGTTGCAAAAGACAATCATTGTTTCTTCGAGTTTCATGACAGCCACTTTATTATGAAAGATCAGGTCACAAAGAAGCAGAAGATGGAATTTACAAAATTTTTGAAGACCAGCTATAACGTTTGGGGAAGACTCCTGTTGCTTTTATGACAAAAAAAGTTAGTTTACATGACTAGTATGCTAGACTTGGGCATGCTCAATATGGCCTTATTAGTTCCATCGTCAAGAACTTCAATTTACCTTGTTCAATAAAATCAGTTCCTGGCAAAATGTGAGTCATGTTGCCTAGGAAAATTAAGCAAACTTGGTCTGCCTCTCACAGGATCTATAGCAACTGAAAATTTTAGTTTAATCCATTGTGATGTCCGGGGGCCTGCTCCCGTTTCTTCAATCTATGGTGCAAAGTATTTTTTAATTTTGGTGGGTGATAATTCCAGATTCACGTGGCTATTTCCACTTAAGTTAAAAAGTGAGGTGTACCAATATATCATTCAATTCCAGTCTATGGTAGAACAACAACATGAAACTAAAATCAAAGCATTGCAATCTGATTGGGAAGGTGAATTTCGTAATGTGCACGAGTTCCTTAAAACAATAGGATTACTCATAGAATTGCATGTGCTCATATGCATGAACAGAATGGCACTATTGAAAGAAAAATTCGACATGTGGTTGATACTAAACTAGCACTCTTGTCTCACTCTAAGGTTCCATTTCTTTTTTAGAATTATGCTTTTGCAACTACAATTAACATCATTAATAGTTTTCCCTCTCCAGTTCTAGAGCATTATTCTCCTCTTGAGACACTCCATGGCACTCCTTCGGATTATCATATCTTCAAAGTTTTTGGTTGCACTATCTATCCATTGTTACGTCCTTACAATTTTCATAAGTTCTCTTTCAGGAGTGCAGCATAGTTTACTTAGGAAATTCTTCCAATCATCTTAGTTATGTCTATTATGACCCACAAACCAGCAAAATTTATGTTTGCAGGCATGCTAAAATTGATGAAGCGACAACAACCAAAACTCAGGAGTCTATCTTGGGGCCAATCCTATCTTCGAATGCTACTCCTTGGTTAACGGTATCTGCGCTACCAATGGCAAAACTTCCAACCAACTCTGCTGCTGTAGATTTTGTTTCTGCAGCAATAACACCAAGTGCTACACCAATTCCTCCCACTAGCTCGTTGTCATCTACACCAACTGTCGCTCCAACCAACTCACCCCTTGGTCTCTCTGAGTCATCGGCCAGCGAACATATTAATTTAGACTCGGCATCAACCAAGTCATCAGCACTTGTCCACCAACCTATCAGAACACATTCGATGGCTTTGAGACCAAATCCAAAAAAGAAGTGCTAAATTCAGCTAATGCTTCCCCAAAACAGACTTCATCTGACATACTAGAGCCTACTTCTTATTCCAAGGCAGTCCAACACAAAAGATGACGAGAAGCTGTGAGCCAAGAAATCAGTGCCTTATTGAAGCATGGTACTTGGACCTTGGTCCCACGACCACCAAATGCAAATGTGGTTGACAACAAATGGGTGTATAGAGTTAAACGTCATGCATATGGCAGCGTCGAGCAATTAAAGGCCATGCTAGTGGCAAAGGGGCAGCAAGAAGGCATAAATTATTCTGCCACTTTTTCTCCAGTGATCAAATCAACTACCATATGATTAATTCTTTCACTTGCAATCTCCAACAACTGGGCATTACAACAGTTAGACATCTTCAATGCCTTTTTCAATGGTGAACTTGAGGAAACTATTTACATGGCACGACCACAAGGTTTTGTGGATTCTAAGTGTCCTGATTACATATGCAAGCTTCAATGATCTTTGTATGGTCTTAAGCAGGCTCCATGTGTATGGTATACTAGATTGAGCACATTCTTACTTCAAAAGGGCTTTCAACCTTCAAACTCAGACACTTCTCTATTTCTTTGGCATTAGCATGATATTCACCTATACCTGCTACCCTATATTGATGATATCATTTTAATAGGCAATGAAATAGCAACTATCAATAGATTCATTCAATTGTTGTTAGGCGAATTTGAATTGCAGAATTTGGGACACTTGAAATACTTCCTTGGGATTGAGGTCAAGCACCATGGTACAGGCATTCTTCTTAGTTAGCAGAAGTATCTTGATGACCTGCTCAAAATCACTCATATGGATGGGGCCAAACCAGTTGAAAGTCCTCTTCCTTCTAATTTTCAATTACACTCATCTCAGGGGCAACCATTATCCGATCCTTACATTTACAAGCGAACGATTGGAGCCTTGCAATATGCTTGCTTAACCAGACCTGATCTCTCTTATGCGGTCAATAAGTTAAGTCAATTTATGTCTGCACCAACTGATGTTCATTGGCAAGCTTGCAAACGCGTTTTACTTTATATGAAGGCGACAGTTGCCAAAGGATTGCTTATTGTTCCAAGTTCAACAGCAACACTACAGGTGTTTACATATGCAGACTGGGCAGGAAATCAGGAGGATAGGCGTTCCACTGGTGGATTTGCAGCATACTTGGGCAATAATTTGATATATTGGTCTTCAAAGAAACAACAAACTGTAGCTTGCTCGTCCACAGAAGTTGAGTACCGTGCTGTCGCAAATGCAGTAGTCGAAGTGCTTTGGCTCATCACCCTACTGCGCGAACTTGGTCAACAACTACGTACGCCAACTATTATCTGGTGTGACAACATGGGGCAGCATATCTTGCTCATAATCTAGCCTTTAAGGCATGCACAAAACACATCGAATGTGATTATCATTTCGTTCGAGAGCAATGCAATTTAGGTGTCATGACAGTCCATCATGTTTCTAGCAAAGATCAGATCGCTAACATCTTTACTAAGCCTTTATCAAGTACCAGATTTGCAAACTTAAGGAGCAAGCTGCGAGTTCTCTAAGAGCCCTCTAGCTTGAAGGGGGTGTTAGACAATCAGATATTCATCTCATTAAAAGTTGGGACCCGATCTCGCAATCGGACCCCAACCAAAAAACGAAACGAAAACAGAATCGAAAGCAGAAATCGAAAAAACAGATTTCTTATCGAATTCGAAGCGGAACGAAACGGAAGCAAATCGAAACAACCGTTTCGAAACGAACGGAAACAAATGCCGACATCCAAAAGCGCAAATATTAGAAAACAAAACGTTGCGTTGGAAACCCTAAGATTAATCCCATTCTGAAATCGCTATAATTTTTTTTTCATTCTTTCTTTTCATTCCTTTCATCTTTGATCAAAACCATTCCAATTTCCCATTTGGAATTTATCAATTCCATAAACTCTATAACTTGATTTCTCTTACTCATGCATAACTTAATCTCATATTTAAAACACTTATTCTTTTGCCACATATTTTCCAAAATCTCAAAATCACTAAAATCGGTCTTAAACATACATATTTTAATTTCACCTTTAAAACTCTTATTCTTATTCTAACTTTGCCATAACCCGATTTTATTAAAAATCGGGCAGCATAACGGATGTATTTTAAACAGACCAAAAATCTGCAAATGAGAAAAAGCACTTCTATACTCACATCCAACCAAAATTCAAAGTCATCGGACCTCCCGTCCGGAATCCAAACACCGCCAAACGCAATCTTATAACTAACACTTCAAAAGTCTCAATCCATAATTCCATACTCAAGTCCACAATTCAATCATATTCATATACATTCACAATTCATATTCATAAACATATACAAACTCAATCTTCAATACTCAACTTTAGCATTTATAAACATCATAAATTTATAAATTAAGAACATTAATGGCTTTCCAAGCCATTTACAAATCCCATAACATTCATCCCAAAATACTATATACACAATATAAGCCAAAAATCTTAACTTTACAAAAATCTAATTTCAAAAACATATCATAAACAAACGTAACGGACGAACGTCTTGACTTTCTTTTATCCGATCTCCTTCTAGATACCTAGAGATGGGGATGAAAGGGGGGTAAGCTTTCGCTCCGTGGATAACATATTTATAAATTGAAAATAAGCAAAATTATTTTCTCAAACCATTTGCCATTAAGCGAATTTTTTGAAAACTTATTTCCTAAAACTTTCTACCTTTCAAAAATATTCATCAGAATCCTTTTCCCAAAACTTTAACAGTTCATTCCTCGAAATTCCAAAACTTTCAAAATTCTCAAATAGAATCGAAAACATGTATACAAGCACATATAATGGCATCACATATATTGACAAAAATCAAAAAACACATAACATATCAGAATAGTTTGGGTCGGTCCTAACAGAAGGTACTGCACATTCCCGCATAGCGGTTCTGTGCAGCCGTGAACGGAGGGGAGTCCGAAATCGGAGCTCCTATGCCACT
>JAOQMR010000108.1:74431-87087 GCA_027563865.1 Erythroxylum pelleterianum
GCGATTGCCGTAAGTGACAAAATCCCCCTCTTTATTTTCGTTTAAACTAGCTAACTTTACCGTCAGAGATTCCTCGTTGGAACGATATCTGCTTACCGCTACTACATTAATTTGTTTTAACGGAAGTGTTTTCTTTTATATTTGGTTTCAGGCGACAGCATCACCAATGACGGTTGGAGATCTTGGACGCCGATGTCCTTGAGAAGATAAAACACCCACTGGAGTTCGCATGTTGTGGTGGCGAGGGCTCTGTATTATGCTTCTGAAGAACTCTTAGAGACGGTAGGTTGTTTCTTGGATTTCCACGATATCAGAGAAGAGCCGAGAAACACACAGTAACCGGTGACAGATTTGCATGAATCGGGGCAGGTTCCCTAGTCAGAATCCGAGAAAGTGCAAACTTTTAATGGTGAGTCAAGTCGAAATAGGAGCCTTTGACCCCGCGATGATTTCAAGTATTGAAGGATCCGATGTGCTGCTTGAAGGTGGGAAGTGGTTGGTGCATTCATGAACTGTGAAAGTTGTTGGACCGCAAAGCATATGTCGGGTCTTATGGTGGTAAGGTAGAGAAGTTTTCCAATTAAGCAGCGGAAAGAAAATGGATCTGTGAGGTGATCCCCGGATGAAGATAATCGAAGATCTGTAGCCATGGGGATAGCAGCTGACTTCGAAAGTAGAAAACCAGTCTCTTGAAGTAAGTCTAGTGTATACTTGTGTTGACTTAGGTTTATGCCCGTAAATGATCTGGCTAATTCTAGTCCCAAAAAATATTTTGCAGGTCTGAGATCCTTGATTTTGAAGGTATCATCAAGGAATTGTTTGGTCGCTCGGATGAGCTGTATATCATCACTGGCAAGGAGGACGTCATCAACATAGACAAACAGAATGATGAAAGTGTTGAGCATGGTTTTTCTGAACATGGAATGGTCGGATTGTGACTGAGCAAAACCAATAGAAAGGAGGGCAGAAGACAACTTGGAATGCCATTGGCGACTAGCTTGCTTCAGACCATAGAGACTCTTCTTGACGTGACAAACAAGGTCAGTGCGTGGGAGAGGCAATCCGAGAGGAGGCTTCATGTAAACTTCCTCGTCTAAGTCCCCATGGAGAAAAGCATTATTCATGTCTAGTTGATGCAATCACCAATTTTTTTGAGTTACTAATGCTAACAATACCCTTATTGTTGTTGTTTTAACCACAGGAAAGAAGGTTTCGGTGTAATCCAAACCTTCTTGCTGAGTGAAGCCTTTGGCTACAAGGCGACTTTTGCATCTTTGGAGACCCCCATCAGCATTGAACTTGAGTTTGTGAACTCATCTGCAGTCGATTGCCACCTTTCCTGGAGGTACAGGTTTAAGCTCCTAGGTATTTTTGTCTTGTAGTGCCTTTAATTCTGCCTGCATTGCATCTCTCCATTGCAGATATTAAACTGCTTGCTCATAGTTAGTAGGTTCTTCAAGTGACGAAAGTCTAGTTGAAAAAACACGATGGTGGGGAGATATGTTGTTATAAGTTAAAACAAAGGAAAGGGTGTGAGGTGAGGTATGTGGAAGGATAGGACAATGGTAATCTTGAAGGTGTAATGGAGGCTTGGTA
Organism: Erythroxylum pelleterianum; assembly: GCA_027563865.1. Classification (NCBI taxonomy): domain Eukaryota; kingdom Viridiplantae; phylum Streptophyta; class Magnoliopsida; order Malpighiales; family Erythroxylaceae; genus Erythroxylum; species Erythroxylum pelleterianum. The sequence goes on from JAOQMR010000108.1 coordinate 76,028, forward strand.
TGTCTTGTAGATCGACGCAGCAATGGGATTATTTCAGGTTCAGGTTGAATTGGAGAAGTAGGGGAAGTGATAAACTGTGAAAAAAGTTATTGGTTTGTAGGGATTGAGGGAATTTGAGTGAAGTCATCAGAAGGTGAATTTGAGTGAATGGGCAGTATAGGAGAGGGTAGATCTAAAGTGATTGAGGATGTAGTGTAGGGGAATATAGTCTCATAAAATTGTACATCTTTGGTTAACATGTATTGGTTTGTATTGAGGTCAAAAACTTTGTATCCTTTTGTGCTTATAGGAAAACCAACAAATACACATTTTCTGGCCCTTGCATTAAATTTCCCTCTATTTGCTTCTTTGGTGGAAGCAAAACAAAGGCAACCGAAAACTTTTAAAGCTGTTAAATCAGGGTTAGAACCAAATAAAACAGAATATGGAGATTGATTAGATAGTAAGGGAGAGGGAATACGGTTGATTAGATAAACAGCATGAGTGATGCAATCTGCCCAAAACTTGGTGGGTAGATTGGCTTGCACTTTTAGAGCCCTTGCAACATTTAGAATATGTTGATGCTTTCTTTCTACTCTTCTATTTTGTTGTGGTGTTTCAACACATGTAGTTTCATATAGGATTCCTTTTTCTGTGTAGAAATTTGTCATGCAAAATTCCATCCCATTATCACTTCGGATGCATTTAATATATTTTTCAAATTGTCTTTCAACATAAGAGCATAATCCTTTTATTAAAACTCTTGTTTCGGATTTGGCTTTCATCATGTATATCCATGTCATTATGTTATGGTCATCCACAATAGTTAGGAAAAATTTATAACCAAGAATGGAAGGAGTAGGATAGGGACCCGAAATATCAATGTGTATTAAATCAAAGCAAGCTTTAGCAATTGAAGTACTAGGATGAAAAGGCAATCTTTTCTATTTAGCAAAATGACAAATATCATATTGGTCTGTGATTTGAAATTTAACAGCAAAATCTATTCTAGACAGAGTGTGTAGCCTTTGATTAGAGAGATGTCCTAGTCTTTTGTGCTATATGTTTTCTTGAGATGATAAAACATGACATAGAAGAGAAGTGTGATCTGGTAGTGTGGCAGATAGATGATAGAGTCTGTTGACTTGTTTAGCAAAACTAATCATCTTCATAGTTTTGATGTCCTGAATTTCACATGAATGAGGTGTAAAAATTAGTCTGCAAGGATAAAAGCTAGTAAGTTTGCTAATTGAAATTAAGTTGAAAGAAAAATAGGTACAAAAAGCACATTGGTAAGAGTAATGGAAGAAATATTGACTGTTCCAATGTGTGTGACAAAAGCAAAACTTCCATTTGGTAATATGACATTCAAAGAATTGACTATTTTGTAGGTTGAAAAGTAATCTAAGGAGCAAATGATGTGGTCAGTAGCACAAGAATCAAAGATCCATGTGGATGACCATAAACCAGAAAGTATGTAAGGTTTGGATATACCTTTTTGATCATTTGAAAGTGTATTGATCTGGGGTGTGCTTACTGATGTTTTTCCTTTTGTATCTCCTTCCTTATGTAGGATCTGCATCAGTTGTGAGTACTGCTCCGAAGTGAGATTGTAGTTTGCATTCTCTTGTCTTGATTCTTTGGAGACTGAGGAACCTTCAACATCCAGAGTGAGACAGTCCTGGTAAGTTTCAACTTGATTGATTGTCTTGAATCTGTTCTAGTTATTGTCTCTGCTTTAATAAAATGGCTTGACATTTGAAAAGTTTGGGGGTAACCATGTTTTTTATAGCATTTAGTTTCAACATGTACAATGTTCCCACAAAATGTGCAAATGGGTCTCTTGTTCTACTGATAGTTCCTTTTGGTGTCAGTTTTGCTAAAAAAAGCTTGTGGTTCAATAATAGGTGAGGATAAGGTCTGTTGGGTATTCAGCTGTCTTTCATGTTGCGCAACCATAGCAAAAAGCCTTTTTAATGTCAGGTAATGGATCCATAAGCATAATGTGAGACTTAACAGTACTATAAGAATCATTTAACCCCTTTAGGAATTTGATAACACAGTCACCTTCTTGATGATTTTTGAATGTAGTCAAAACATCACAATTGCATTGAGGTTCACACTTGCATTTAGGCAAAGGTCTTAGGTTAAACAGTTCATCCCACAACATTTTAAGATGTGTGTAATAATCAGATACTGAGAGATTACCTTGCTTGTGACTATAAATTTCTTCTTGTAAGTCAGATATTCTAAAGGAATTCGTTTGTGAAAACCTTCCTTCCAAATCTTTCCAAACTTCAACTACAGAGTCAAACCAAATTACACTTTGTGCAATGGAAACTGTAACTGATTGTAGTAGCCATGACAGGTCCATCGTATTACATCTTTCTTAGTACATGAACAAAGGATCTTCTCTTTGTGGTGTTGTGATGGTTCCATCAATAAATCTGTGTTTATTTTTTGACAGCAGGGCCATCCGGATAAATCTTGCCCATGAATGATAGTTGGTACCTGTCAAGGGGGAAGAGACAAGGACTAAGGATGGATTTTCATTTGGATGAAGGTAAAAAGGACTGGCTGGGTGATCTTCTGCTCGAATCACATTTTGGGGTTGTGTTTAATGATGGATTGGGTTAGCAACACTGGCATACGAAGGGCCAGCAGCACCTGACATGAGGATGATGAAAGAAACAACAAATAATAAAGAAGAGAAAAGATGGAGCCAGCAGAGAGAAGAATATCGAGCCTTTTTCAATGCTCTGATACCATGACAAAAAATGTAATGAAAGAGAATAACCTTTTGGCTCACGTTTTATTGCAGGGACCCAATCTTTATATAGGCTGGTTTGTTAACAATCTGTTATGACAGATCACATGAGTGTCACAAGAAAGATACCCTACTAGGTGTAAAAATAAAAGTGGGTCAAAATAACATAGCTGGACTATTAGCCCATTGTACTAAGCCCAATAACTTAGGCATCTGACCCAAGTAAGTGGCCCAATCGTGTTTTTAGCATCTAGGTTTTCTTCTATTCACTTATTCCCATTCGAGGAGCATATGTGCTGTAATATGTGTTGATACTATATATGAAATAGAGAAGCTGCATAACAATGTTAGTGTATAAATTCCTACCTCTAATTACTTTCCCAATGTGTTTGGACTGAGATGCTCCAAAACTTTGAAGATTACTCTATATTGTAAGTTCTCCAGATCCATGGCTACATCCTTGAAAGTTCTTAAGTTTCTTTCAGTTCAAATGTTGTAAACAGTAGTGGACAGTAGAATAGGGATAAGGTTATTGTGTGAGATTGGATGGTTAAACCAATTGAGGATGGATTGAAGGCTTGTCATGTTGGGGATGAGTATTTGGAAATAGTTGAGGCAATGTTCCCATACCGCTTTAAAGAATGTGCATTCAAAGAACAAATGCTCATTAGACTCATTGTCCAATAAACATAGAGAGCAATGGTTAGGAGTATAGGGGAAAAAAGTTTATCCCATATTTGCAGTTTTTTAAGTACAGCCAATCCCAGTATGAAGGAACACAAAGGGCTGTTGTTTTTTAATCACTCATAAAATGAATATTTTTAATTCAAACATAATTATTTACATCATTCTTAAATTTAATTTCAGCCTATAAATCTCTATCTTTTTTCCTGACAATTGTATAAAAATCATTAAATATGAATAATATTACATTAAAATAAATTTATATAGTTGTTTTAATATAAATATATAACCTTTTATAACAATACACGCAATATATATATCCAAAAACTATGTCTAATGTTGATCAAAGTTTACCTAATTTAAGTTTATGCTATCTTCAATTAGGGGCAAATTGAGTATATACTTCATTAAGGTAGGACAATCTTATCATCAATTTATGTTTTTGGAAAAGAGAGGGTCAAAGTCCCAGTTTGACCATTGTCACAGACTTGCATGTTCATGTAAATAAGGGTCCCTTTATTCCTCTCATAAACAAGTGAATTGGGACGTTGGTGGTTTGGAGATTTCTGCATGCTGCCCACAGATATAGTATCCTCTTGAGTCTTGACCAAGCAAAGATAAGATAAGGTGGACATGAACTTTTTTTATTATGGAAATTGTATTTTTAAGGGTTAATTATTATATTAACTTCTATGGTTTTTATTTTAAAAAATTATCATTTAGATATTTGTAGTATTATTTAATTATTGTATAATTCTTTCCAACGATTGGGGTTTGATCATAATGGAAGAATTTCCACCTTGTCTTTGTTGAAAAACTATATAATATAAGGAGGATATGAACTTTTTAAAGGGTTAATTACATTAACTTCTGTGGTTTATCTTTTTTATTTTAATCTTTGTATTTTTAAAAATTACCATTTGATTATTTGTATTATTATGTAATTATTATATAATTATGTCATTATATTTTATTATTTTTTAATTAATAATTTCAAAAAATGACTTTGTATTGAAAAAAATTTAATACTATATCATTTGGGGAAAAATATTTAAAAATTAAAGAAATAAGATAAAAGTGATTATGATATAATTAAATAATAATATGAAAACTGAAACAGAAATAGCCAAATCACATAAATAGTAATGTATTTGACCACAATTTTGACTAAGGAGATTGATTCAAAGAATAATCTGTTATAGCATTTTTTTATAGAAATAATTAATAATTAATCCATGGGATGGCCATACCTTAAATAATCACCATGACTTTGTTGCTTCATGTCTGAACTCCATTTAAAACATTTAATTAACTTCAAAATTTGGATGAAAAATCAGCTTGGAAGTACCAAGACCCATGGCCCAAGTCGTTCTATGCTGATGGGCTTGATATGTTTTGCTTTTGCCCTGTACCAATTAGACCTGAAGTCATTTTATGATCTATTATAAGATTGTCTCCGAACTTCGTGTATCTGCGAAATTTTTACTAGATTGTTGTTGTTAAATTAGACTTGAAGATGCATAAATGATTCCCCTCTCATAAGCAAACCAAGATTACATCAAATAGCTTAAGGTCTAGTCAACTTCTTAAAAACATTTATGAACATAAAAGTTAAATTTAAGCTAGTTGTTATGAAATTTATTCACATCAGGAGTACAGGGATCCATACTACTAATTAGTTTAACAATCCCCTCAAATTAAGAACATATAACAAAAGGGGTCTCTCAAATCCCTTCCCCTGAATACCTGCTGATCTTCTTATCAGGCTTTTGAAAACAAAGATGCGACAAACCCTGCAACAAGAGCTGTTGGATCTCCTAGAACAGCTGATACAACAAACTGCATGGCCACTCCAGCCAGTTCTGCACATTTTTTCACCTTACCTTTGCTCTTGTTTGGAGGAGCATGGAGGGCACTTCTCAGGTTGGGAATTCTATTATCCAATCTCCTGCTTGTGGTCGAGTTCATGTTCTTCCCGAGATCAGAACGTGCAGAGTAGAATTGATCCCAGTTGTCAACCAACATGTCCTTAACACATGCTACGTGCAGATTATACTTCTTGCAACTAGACCTGTAACTCCAACTCCTCCCTTTACGTCCACACTTTTGACATGAAGCACTCACCTTCCTGTACAAGTATAGCTTCATATCACCATCATCAAGCACCATAGGCAACTTTGCACAACATGGGTGAAGATCAAATCCACAGTCCTTGCAATGGTAAACGAAACCGGTAACATCCCTTTCGCAGGCGTTGCAGAACCGGGGCTTGTCTCCTGGGGGTTTGGAGAAGAATTGAAAGGAGCATTTGGTGTAAAAAGGGTGGTAGATTGAAGAAGATGGGATGGCACAGTGCATATGAAGATCAAAGTTGCAGATGGAACATCTGTACCGAGAACCTATACCCACTTGCTTACAACCATCACACTTGAAAGGGAATTCTGAGTACTCGAACTTGAGTGTGTGATGTGGGTGGTAGTAGTGTGATATTTCACTGTATTTCATCTCCTTCGATGACCTCTGCAACAATGGAGAATATTACGTACCCAACCCACAGAAGTGAACATTTATATATAGGGATGGTTATGGTAAGAGATTGAGAGAAGAGAGGAAATGGAAGAGGTTTTGATGTGATTAGGTAAAGAGAGATAGTTGAAATTAAGCTTTGTAATCAGGTTTCTGAATTGTTTAGCTTGATATTGAAGCCAAGTAAGGAATTATGCTTCACAGTATTGCTGATGGTGGTAATGCTGCATTGGAATCCTAGACATAAGGCATATATTTGGCGTTTCAAGCATATTATAATTGGATCAAGTCTACTTAAGAATATATGCTTATTTCTCTCTTCTAATCTATAGTTGCCTACGTGCTTAACAAATCAGGAACTAATATCCACAAGAGCAGCTGCAAGCAAGCTAGCTGATTTGGAAGTTGGGTCATACCTTTTCACTTGCCTCTAGCTTATAATTGATACATGTAATCTCATATTATGGAATGTGAGTTTAATTAAATTTAGAGGGATCAAGAAGAACCTACGATAAGAACCAGAATTTGGCATCTAAAAAAGTAGTATTTTGACAAATTGGTACTTAGTGATTGCTGATTTAATAATATTCTGAACTATTGTTCTTTAATCACAGGTAAAGCATCTAAACCATAAAGTTTAGGTCGTTAATTAGGCATCACATTGATCTTTCTTATAAAAGACCGCTTCATTTGATATGACCAAGGTCATCAAATCTAAGCTATCAAAGAATAAAATGATTCATAATGTCATTTTAAAGTGTGCAGATTGGTGTGTTTTTGACATGGAAGAAGATGGAGAATATATACTTACATGTACTTGTTGGCCTCTTGGAAGAACAGATTCCTCTACTAGGACTTTGGTTCTGCCTGAAACCCCAAAATAAATTCCTGAAGTTAATGTATTATGTACTATCCATTTTTGTGATTGTTTCTTCAATCATTCAGGACCTAAAGAACAGTTAGTTGGAATCTTTCTGTCAATATTCAGGTAGGATGTTACACAAAGGGATTGATTCAACATTATCTAATCAAAGACACTGTTTTCTGTATAAGAATTAAAATATTCTATTTGTAGAACTCTTTCAAAATATTATGAAAAAGTTCAGCCAAGTTAAATTTCTAAAATTAACAATAAAGAGAACAAATCAAGATCTTCTAAATTAAAATATTGAACTTATTCAATTAACTGGAATAACTCTTGAAGTTGAAGTTCAGAAATAACCTCTTTATTAGTCAGAAATAAGGTTGCGTATTGCTGGACTTCTCCAAATTTTACGTATCAGCAGAATTTTACTGAATTGTCGTTGAACTCTCGATGTTGAAGTGATGAAGTTGTTAGGTAATTGTCATAAGCTAATTGTTAGACATTTGTACTTGCAATAACTTGAGAAGAGATACACAAGAATAAGATTCTTTTTATCCACAGGCAATCATCAATTCCTTAAATTCCTGCTTGGATTATGTAATTGATGAGATATCCTTTCCTTAAACAACAACTGTTGCTTGTGTTTAATAGCTATCTGAAACCATTACTCCATACATATCTAAAGCTTTTGATACTTTTAGATGTGACAATCTAATTGTGAACTTTGCTTCCACGCATGTTGGCGAATTTGACGCACTTTAGTAACATTGAACTTCAATGTTATTATGAAAAGGATATGAGATTTGACAATTATTCTTTCCAGAAGAATAATACAGAATTGTTTAAAACTTATTTTTAGTCTTATTTATGTCAATTATAATGAGCTATGAGAAAAAATATTAAATATATTCTAATATTCATTTTGTAATCCTAGATATAAAACGTATATTTATATATTTTAATTAATCATAAAACTTAATTTTATTATACAGTTACTTTTCTAAAAAAATAACACTTAAATTTCATTTAAAAATGTGTATAAGTGTTAATAATAATTTAAAGCACCATCTGTAAAATTTTGAAATTAGCAAATCAATTTTTATAATTTTCAAATAAAAAATTTGAAGAATTATAAATAATAAAAAAGAGATTCATATGTTAACAAATTTTGCGAATCACTTATCAGGAGCTCCATAGCCCAATTGGGCTTCTAACCAAACTCACGCCAACAAATAAAGATTCAGGCTCAGAATTGACCATCTCATTGTCATCCCTACTGATACCCTCACCTCTATGGTGTTTGAATCGGCTGTAACAGTGTACCATTGTGAATAATCCTAGAGAATGTTAACACTAATGCAGTTGAACCAACAAGGTTGAAACTAATGAAAAGTAATCACTCTGATTATAGAATGAAGCAGTAGTACATCCACGAAACAATATCCTATGCTAGCAAATAGCAGAACATGAAGTATCAAATGTGTAAAAGGCTACAACGGTACATCCAATGCCTCGTTGCTACATGGTGAAAGGGGAAAAGAGAGAAAAAAAGTAGACAGGTCCCTCGGTTAACATCATACCAACTCAATTCTTCTCCACATGGACCACTGCAGCACCAGAATGGATTAAATTAATAGCTAGACAAGTTTGCACTGTAAATAACATGAAATAGTGATTCAATGTGGAAACTAAAATGAACAGATAATTACTTACCGTTTCTAATCGTAATTATAATCCATTTAAAGACCTCATGATGCATGTGAATTTAGACATGTCAAGTCAGTGAAATGAGTGTGTGTGTGTCCACAAGTGCTTCAAAAATCTGGCAATGTAGCTCCATTTACAAGGTATTCACCATAGCATATCATTTAGGAATTCACTATCACCAAACCCTACTCGAACTCCAAAATTCAATCCTGCCCACAAATATTTGCACCCACTTGGAAAATATTTGAAATTTTATTGAAGCCAAAACGTCCGAGTTTTTGTTTTCTTTTCTTTTTGGTCTATACAAAGAAACGTTCCAGCATATAACAATATCGGCACTTCCTGCTGAAGGACCAAAAGTCCATCAGCCCCAAACAAGCATTGCAGAGAAGAGAACTTGCTAAAACCGCAGCTAAGAACATAGGCAATAGGTAAATACATTGTGCATGCATCGTAAAAGCACTAAACCTCGACTCACAAGTTATTTCGTGAGATTTCCTACCACCATGATTTTGAAGGGAAAGTGAGAGAGGTGAAGAAAGTATGGGATGTGGAACTGAAAACAAATTTTACAGAATCTCCTAAAACTATGAAGCAAACAGCTAGAAAATTTAACTTTGTGGGCACTCAATCCCCCCTCTTATGTCCCTCTTATCACTTGAACAGAAGTACTCTTGTACAACCGAAAAGGACCCACCTTGTTTTTCCTGAGCCTTATCCTTAACTCATCCCTCATTAGCATCATGACATCCTCCAGAAAATATCGCCTCCCTAAATTCGTTTGTCGAAAGAATCGATTTTTCTATCACATGGTCAATTGTCACACGCCCCAGTTACACATTTTCTTTCGATTGATCAATCCAAGCACATCTATGTTAAACATCCATTTCTTGCAACAACATAAAAAGAGCATCAACCTCGTAATTCAACGAAACCAAACCAAACACCAAATCACATGAATACTCACATCCGATCATAAACCCAACAAGACTCCCATCCCCTTAATCGAAAAATCCGGGAAAAATATAAAAAGGATAAAAACAACCCAATAAATTGAAAGCATAAAACTAACCAAAGGAAAAGAAAAGAAAGATTGGATCTTTGAATGTACCGTGGGAAGTAGAGTAGGAATCTAGAGTTCAAGCTTAAGCTCATCTTTGCTGTCGGATAGATAGTGAAGAATATAAGGAGTGACGCGAATGGCGGCGACCCAGATGCCGAACATCGCTGCATGTGCCTTTAGCTGCTTCAAAGCCTCTGCTTTGTCAGGCTTACGCAGAAACATCCCAGGAAACATGATTGTCGCTTTAAAACCCTAATGTTCCTACCTCTGAATCTCTGATGTTAGGAAATAGTGAGGGTTTTAGATTACACGTATACACAATTTTTTTGTGTTTTATTGTTTGGATCATTGTTCCTTTCAATTTCTGTCTAAACCCGAGCAAACTCGACCATAGACCCAATGGACTAAGCCTGCAAATTTATTGTGTTTTAGATGGGATCGGACTTGAGTTTAGAGACATGAAAGCTTCGAATTTTTCTTCATTGCCCATTAAATAAAAGTAGGCTTGGATACATTAGTTCAACCCAATTCAGTCCAATTCAGTCCAAAGTTAATAGATCACATTGATATCGAATTGACTAAACTTTAGATCAAGATAGTTTTTTTTTAATTTTAAGATTGAGATTAAGCTAAAGTTTAAACTGTTTGTCTCAAATGAAATGATGTTATTTTTGTTAATAACATTGTTTTTAATTTTTAAAAATAAATATATATTTAACTAAAATTGATCGAGTTTCAAGTCAAGCTTGAAATCGAACACTTAAACTTGAGTCAAATCTAACTCGTGATATCAAAATAAAAGGTAAATAAAAAACAGTTTCTTTGTAATTTTTTATATTTCTCGTAGATTTATAAAATTTAAAATTTTCAAAAATATTTGATTATTTATTTTTATGATTTAATAATTTTTAAATTTTATTAAAATTGATTAAAAATAATATCATTTTGAACACTATTAAATAAAATATTTATTTTTTATAAACACATAAGTGATTAAATGGGCATCCATATCTGTTCTGAATTAGCTCTTTTGGCATTTCCATCAGAATCGAGAAGTGAACCCCACCTCCGGTGCTCATTAATGTTTCTTCTACAAAAGTTATGAGTTTTTATCTCTCAAGTGGTGCGATTTCCGACGTTCCAACGGCAGCCTCTGACCCTGTCAAAGGTCGTCTGGCCAAGAAAAGCCGCCTTCGAGAGGAGGAGGAGCCGCCTGACAAGGGAGTTACACCTGTCGCTTCTCCACCTGAACCGAAGAAATCCTTTGCGGATACGTTGATGAAGGACCAAAATGGTACGGCTGAGCATCATAGGAAGAGGAGGTTCGTATCCTGGAAGGGGACATTAACCGTCAGATCGATGATGGTATCCCGGCGGTTAGCTTTTCTGAACGCCTCATTTTGGAGGCTAACAAATCGAAAAAACTCACGGTGATCGTCAAATTACTAGGCAAACGAGTTAACATCAAC
>JAOQMR010000108.1:87187-101577 GCA_027563865.1 Erythroxylum pelleterianum
TTCCTTGATTCAGAAACCTGAAGTAAACCGAGCACGGTCCAATCTCCTTTGCAACATCAGGCAGCTCCTTGCTCGTGATTGGGATGTGTCTATCCGTACTATCTTCCGTGAGGCAAATGTTGTTGCCGACAGCATCGCTAAGAGAGCCACCGCAACCCAGCAGGGATGCCAACGAATCCCGTTTTTTCCGGAGGAACTAAAGCAGGTCATTCTTGAAGATCAACAAGGAAAAAAGCCGTCTAAGAGTTTATCACTCTAAAACTTAGCTCAGGCTGATAGGGGTCTCCCTCATCTTGTCTACCAAAAAAAAGAAGTCCCTACCTTCAATAGTCAAAAAGATGCAATCTTTCCCAAATATCGTTATGGGATTTAGACCATTTTTTTAAATAGAAATGATGCATTTAAGCTATATTAGTAGTGTCAAAATGCAAAGCATCATACAAAAAAGATGGTGGGCATATCCCTCATTCTAAATCAGGCATAGAACCAGCAGCACGAGCAATATTATGAACCACTTGGTTCGCTGATTTGCGAACAAATTGAATAGCTATTTCTGGCAACAAAGACAAAAGGTGTTTGCAATCTTGGACGATAGCACCAAAATAAGAGAAGTCAAAAGTATCAGACTGTAAAGCATTGATTAAAACTTAAAAGTAAAGAATCAAACTCCATAATATCACACCGCGCTTGAGTACGTTTACATGACCCAAAAGAAAAAAAATGCAAACTTTGGACTGATTTGGTTACAGAACCATCGAACCATTTAGTCTGAAGTCAAGTTTTGGAATACCCTCTTCTTATGTTTGGTGAGCAATAAGCATTAATTTCGCCCAACTCTTAATGGTTATTGGCCAATGCATGGCCTTAAACCCCAAACTGCACCATCCCACTTTTCCTGTCTACTTTGTCAAACACCAACACTATCCTTTTCAATGTTTGTTCTTTACTCGTAAGACTTCAAGGGAATGGACAGAGTTTCTATGTGAATTTTCTATACGATGTAATTATACAAAATGAGTTATATTATATAAAATGTATATGTGAATTGTCTATGTTGAATAATTAAATTGTTGGTTTTGACTTATCGGTGAACTGTATTGGATGAAATTGAGTTGTGTATGATGTAATCATACAAAATAAATTATATTATATAAGATGTATATATGCAATTATCTTAGTTTGAACTTTTAAGTTAAACAATACATATTTTGTGATAGTAGTTATAATTAAATTACGTGTTCTTTATTTTGATATATATCTTCATATATTTTGCAAATAAATGGAAGAAAGTTTAAGTAGTTTTAATAATTCAATTACTTTAAAAAGATACAAGGATCGCGTTTGGGCTTATTCTGCATTGGTCCCCAGTATGAAGTATTTGCTTGTTTTATAACAAGTATTTGAAAGGTGAAAGAATCACCAATTATTAAAGAAGCATTTAGTTAGGGTTAAAGAAGATGTGAAACCTTGTAAAAAAGTGAATCATGATGTGAAGTGACAAATGAAGATTTTGTTTGAAGAGTATCAACAAGACAAAGACATAAGGTAAAGATTAAATTATGAAATTGGAAGTGGAAGTTCGTTTGTTAGTGTTCAAGATGTTAGTAAAAATGTTGAAGGTGATAGTCTTCCTACTCAGCAAGAAGTGAATATAGCATTTGTACCTGATTTTAGGAAAAGAAGAAGGCAGGTGTCGAAATTTTTTGCATCACGGACAACTTTTGGAACTCAACCTTCACTTCATAGTATCATGTAATCAAGAGAAGTGATTCACAATGTCAATATGACAACAGCTAAATGATAGTATGATTCAGGTGTAGCAGTTAATGCTTCTCAATCTTATTATAATTACCCTATAGTGGATATTATAGCATCTTACGGTTCAGGATACAAAGTTCCTTCTATTGATGACTATAGAGATAAACTTTTGGAAAACTATGTTTATGAATTAAAAGTTATTTGGAAAATAGAAGAATGACTTAGGCTACTTATGGATGTCCAATCATATGGATGTCCAATCATATGTGATGATTGGACAAATAGGAGACATGAACCTATTATTAATTTTTTGATTTATTTTGAAAAGAGCTCAATATTCTATTAATGCATCTGATCTTGTTAGGAATATTGATTTTTTATTTGAAATATTTGATGAAGTTGTAAATGAAGTAATGTTAGAAAGTATTGTTTAGTTTATTCTTGACAATGGTTTTGCTTATAAAGCGATAGGAAGAAGATTACAAAGTAAGTATAATTCATTTTTTGGACTGTTTGTGTTGTACATTACATTGACTTAATGCTGAAAATATAGAAAATACTAGGTATTCTCACTAATAATAGGATATACTAGGTATTTCCCTATTATTAGTGAGACTGTGCAGAAGGCAAAAAAAGGTAACCAAGTTCATCTGCAATAGTGCATGGGACTTGAATTTAATGAAAAAGGATTTTACTAATGGTAAGAATTTGTGTCGTTCTACTATCACAAGAATTGCAACAAATTTCATATCACTTCAGTGTTTTATTATGATGAAAAAAGAGTTGAGACAGATGTTTATAAGTGATAAGTAAGTTACATCTCAACATGTTAGGTCTAATATTGGATTTGAGATTTCCAAAATTATACTTGAAAATACTAAATTTTAATCTCAATGTCAATTTGTTATCCGAGTTTGTGAGACTTTGGTGAGGGTGTTTCGTTTAGATGATAGTGATAAAAAAGTAACAATGAGTTATTTTTATAATATTATGGAGAGGGTGAAGAAAGCAATCTAAGACCAATATGAAAAATAAGCTTTCTCTGTACACACCTTATCTTGTATTCATCAATAAGAGATAAAAAAGACAACTTTACTCTTTGTAATTTGCAGCTGGAGAATTTTCAAATTCTAATGTCTATTTTAAATCAAATTTTACAAAAAAAAACTGAAATTAACAGAAGAATGCTATTAACTATTACAACATTTATTGTGTTTTAGACGGGATCGGACTTGACTTTAGAGACATGAAAGCTTCGAATTTGTCTTCTTCGATAAAAGTGAATGGCATTGCTTGCCCATTAAATAAAAGTAGGCTTGGATCCATTAGTTCAGCCCAATTCTCTCTGAAGTTAATAGATCATGTTGATATTGAATTCACTAAACTTTGGATCAAGAATTTTTTTTATTTTAAGCTTGAGATTAAGCTAAAGTTTAAACTGTTTGACTAGAAATTTAAAAATTTTAAATGAAACGATGTTATTTTTGTTAGTAACATTGTTTTTAATTTTTAAAATAAATATATATTTAACCAAAATTGATCAAGTTTCAAGTCAAGCTTGGAGTTTAATACCTAAGCTTGAGCCAAATCTGACACGTTGCCATATATAAATAAAAGGTAAATAAAAAATGGTTTCTTTGTAATTTTTAATATTTCTCAAAAGTTTATAAATTTTAAAAATTTCAAAAAATTGATTAAAAATAATATCATTTAAATTACGAATGTAATTAACACTATTAAATAAAATATTTATTTTATATAAACACATAAATCAATAAATGGGCATCCGTACCATATCTATTCTGAATTAAAAATATCGCAAATGCTTTCAGAACGTGAACCCCACCTCCGGCGCTCATTAATGATTCTTCTACTCTCATGAAGTCCCTACCTTTAATAGAGTCAAAAAGATGCGATCTTTCTCAAATGTCGTTCTGGGACTTAGACCATATTATAAATTACATGACCCAAAAGAAAAAAAAATGCAAACTTTGGACTGATTTGGTTGCAGAACCATCCAACCATTCTGAAGTCAAGTTTTGGAATACCGTCTTCTTATGTTTGGTGAGCAGTAAGCATTAATTCCGCCCAACTCTTAATGGTTATTGGCCAATGCATGGCCTTAAACCCCAACTGCACCACACATTTTTCCTGTCTACTTTGCCTAATACCGACACTATCCTCTTCAATGGTTGTTCTTTACTTGTAAGACTTCAAGGAATTGGACAGAGTTTCTATGGTGGATAAGACCATAAAACACGTTTTCTACATAAAAAAAAAAACTTTAAAGAGAAGTTGATGTTACCTGTTAAAACCCAAATCTGTAGATCGGTCATATAATCAGGAAGAAACTGAATAAGTTAAATTACAAATTGCAGAGAAGCAACAATTAATACATCAGCTACCACAATAAATAAGGTGGCAATTATGCTGCTTTGGATACTCAAAGATAAGGAAAAAAACAGTTCAAGACTCATTAACATGGTTATAAAAACTTGCTCAGTGGTCGTGCTATGAATTTATTGCTTCAGCTCAACTAACTCCTCCACCATTTCTCCAACTCTTCCACCCATCTCTCTCTCTCTATCTCCTAGAATCATTGCATATCTCTGTAGTTTCCCACAATTCTCAGGTTAGCATCTCTGGTTGGTCCTGAAACCGAGTTCTTTCTTGGATTTTTTTTGCAATGGCAATGAGTTATATAGTGAAGGTTGAAGAATCAAGGCCTGCGAGTGATGGACAACCATCAGCAGGACCTGTTTACAGGTCCATTTATGCTAAAGATGGCTTGTTGCAGGTTCCATCAAGTCTAGAGTCTCCTTGGCAGTTCTTCAGGTACGGATCAACAGATAATGTTTTTTTCCGCTCATCTACATTTGTGTCAATAATGTTGGTTGATTTCTTGTTTTTTTCACTTCAAACACTTGATTTTCAAGACCTAGTAATCGTTTGAAGTCTCTTTTCTTTCATAATTAACCATACATCGTGGGTTGAGATGCCATTTTATTTGCAAAAACATGAGCTGAGTACTGACAGAAACGAGTTCCTGAAATTAGCTTCTGTTAGACCTTTTCCATACGTTGTACGTTGTGGAAGAACTGAAACGTTGGTCAGTTAAAGTTTTGTGAATGACTTAAACTGGAAGATTTGTTGTTTCATTAGCAAAGAAAACGTTCGAGTCGAGGGAAACAATCAAGAAGAAGAAGAAATACGTGAAAACTGAGAGCGACCCTCTAACCAGAATGAACTGATAAGCCATTTCTTTTACGTGTAGTGATACTGCAAAAAGACTTCCCAATAGTCCAATGCTTGGTCGACGTCAAGTGACTGATTCCAAGGTATATTGTATTTCGGAACTATCCATTTGACTTGGTATATTTAACTGGAAAACAATTGAAATGATCTTACCACGTTTGCAGGTTGGCCCATATGTGTGGCTAACTTATAAAGAAGTCTATGATTCTGCCACAAAATTAGGTTCTGCAATGAGGAGCCGTGGAGTTAATCCTGTAAGAAAATACCCCTAGAAAATTGTTTTGGTTTTTAATTCTTAGATTGTTCCTTAAATCTCTAAATTCAAGTGATCAACATGGAAACTATATGATGGGTACAGGGAGATCGTTGTGGCATATATGGTTCCAACTGCCCCCAGTGGATTACTGCAATGGAGGTATGATCTGCACACAGTATGCAATTATTTATAGGTTATGCACCCTTCATGTTCACCAGTGAAACACCAAACATTTAAAGATTTTCCAATACTAAATGCTCTGCTTCTGCAAATAATTGACAAGATTTGAAGAAGTTGGTGTTTTGGAAGGTGTGTTATTGGTGACCTACTGATTGGTTTCTGTTCTTCTCAGGCTTGTAATAGCCAAGCTGTAACTTATGTACCACTTTATGACACTCTTGGTATGCTACTCTTGTCCTGATCCTCGATGTGGTATACTTGGAATGGTACGACTTAGTATCTTTAGTCGGTTGAACTTTAACAGGTCCAACTGCGGTGGAGTTCATCATCAATCACGCTGAAGTTTCAATAGCCTTCGTCCAAGAGAACAAGCTCTCTGCAGTAAGTATCGCTTTCACTTCAGTTACGCCACTGAAAAGTACTTGACTTGAGGCCCCGGTTGTTTCACGCAAGTGGGAAATTTCTTGTGCAGATCCTATCCTGCCTCCCAAAATGCTCGTCCAATCTAAACAGTAGGTGCCAAAAGGCTCAGATTTTTGTCTACTTTGGAAAGTTCATAGATGGTTTAAGGTGACAGTGTTGCCATTTTGTTCAGCTATTGTTAGCTTTGGAAACATTACCAGCCAGCAAAAGAAGGATGCTGAAGAACAGGGAGCTTCTTGCTTTTCATGGGATGAATTCTCTCAGCTGGTAACATCTTGATAACAATTTATTCTACCGTACCATCTGACTGTGGCTTATCTACTATGGCATTCTTCTGCAGGGAAGTTCGGATTGTGAGCTACCTCCAAAGAGAAAAACCGACATCTGCACTATTATGTATACGAGTGGAACAACAGGAGAACCTAAAGGTGTTGTTCTTAGAAATGAAGCTATCATAGCAGAAGTTTTGTCTGTGGATCAAATAATTTTCCTGACAGACATACCGGTAAAGTACCAAGGACAGATCATGTTCTTTTGCTGGTTTCTTCTGAATTACCAGAAAGTTGTCACTAAGTTTTTTTTGTGACAGGCTGGAGAAGATGATGCATACTTCTCTTTCCTACCTTTGGCCCATGTATATGATCAAATTATGGAGACCTACTGCATCCATAAAGGAGCCAAAATAGGATTCTGGAGAGGGGTAATGATCAAACATCAAACTTTCTGATGATTTCTGTACTTCTGATTTCTTGTTTCTGATTTTATTGCTCTTAAGTACAATCACAGGATGTTCGATACTTGATAGAGGATATTCAGGAGTTGAAACCAAGTATACTCTGTGGCGTACCCAGAGTTTTTGATCGTATCTGCAATGGTATGGTTCAGCACAATTCTAAAGACCATCCTGCTGGTCTTTTTCATTCTAAGCAATTGACTCTATTGATCTGTTAATGAAGGCACAATGAGTAAAATATCAGCTGGTGGTATAATAAGGAAGAAACTCTTCGATTTTGCTTATTACTAGTAAGTCCACATGCTACTTTCTTCTTCATCAACCACTTTCTTCTTAGAACATAGAGCATCACTAATCAAGAAGCTACTGACAGCAAGTTGAGCAATCTTGAGAAGGGATTGCCACAAGCAAAGGCGGCACCCCTTTTCGACAAGCTCATCTTCGAAAAGGTTCGTGGTTGCACACTTAAAACTCTTGTCTCGAAAAGTTCCTGTGTTGGTATCTAAACTGCCTTGGTTTTTACAGACAAAACAAGCATTAGGAGGTCGAGTTCGTATCATGACATCAGGTGCAGCTCCTTTGGCTAGACATGTGGAGGAGTTCATGAGGGTCACTTCCTGTTCCACTTTATCACAAGGATATGGTATGCACAATATCATGGTTCTTTGTATCAGGATCGCTAGATTACTCCTTTTACGGTTCTGAGAAGTTAATGACCTTGTCCATTTGTTCCGAAGTTTAATGTATCTTCAAGCATTCCCCATTTTTCTGCTCTTGTAGGTCTCACTGAAAGCTGTGGTGGGTGTTTTACATCCATAGGAGATGTGTACCCTATGATTGGGACTGTTGGAGTACCTATGACAACCATTGAAGCAAGGCTTGAATCAGTGCCAGAGATGGGATATGATGCATTGTCCGATACTCCACGAGGAGAGATTTGTCTGAGGGGCAACACTTTATTCTCTGGTTACCACAAGAGAGAAGATCTGACAAATGAAGTCCTTGTTGATGGGTGGTTCCATACAGGTAAAAAAATACATCTTTCACACTTCACCTTGAGCTATTCAGGAACAGAAAACTGCTTCTGAAGCTCATCTGTGGCTGCTCACAAATGTTATGCTAGCATAAGCATGATCTAAGATATAATTGCAGGTGACATTGGAGAATGGCAGCCAAATGGAGCAATGAAGATCATTGACAGGAAAAAGAACATATTCAAGCTCTCTCAGGGTGAATATGTAGCAGTGGAAAACCTTGAAAATGCCTACTCTAGATGCCCTCTGGTAACATCAGTAAGTGAAATTTCATCTTAAAGCATCAGATTCTTGTATTTCTACCCAGAAACCATTTCTTTCTGATTAAGATTATTGAAGTATAAACCAGTAATCACTTGCCAAAGTTTTCTAATATTCTCTCTAGCTAGCACAATTGGATAAACTTTCTTCTGGTGCACAGATTTGGGTCTATGGCAACAGTTTCGAGTCATTTCTTGTGGCTGTGGTGGTCCCTGAGAAGCAGGCACTTGAAAATTGGGCAGCAAATAGTAATGAGAAAGATGATTATAAATCACTCTGCGAGAATCCAAGGGCAAGGAAATATGTTTTAGATGAGCTTAATAGCACTGGTCAGAAACACCAAGTAAGGGGATTATATCCTTCTTATTGTCTCTTATTACAGTCTTAGTCTTATGCTTCCATAACTGATGTGAATGGTTCACTCAGTTTAAAGGGTTTGAGATGCTGAAAGCAGTTTATCTGGAACCACATCCATTTGACATGGAGAGGGATCTGGTAACCCCAACATTCAAACTAAAAAGACCACAGTTGCTCGGATACTACAAGGTAGCTCTTACATGTATCTTGCCACTATAACAAGGAAAAGATCAACACATTGCTATAATTCACGTATCTTTTTCCTTCTCGTGATAAGATTTTGGACAAGCTAGGTCTGAAAGATAACTTCAATCTTATGTTTTCTTGTGCTGAACATGTGTGCAGGACGTAGTGGACCAACTGTACAGAGAAGCAAAAGACTTGAAGCTGTGAGAGCAACTTCCAGTGTGGAAGCTAGAGCGCATATACAACTGGAAAGAAAGTTTCCACTGAACATACAACCATATATTATGAATCACAGACACTTCTTCTTTAAGAAATATAAGAAGAAGATACTGTGATAACTAAAGCAATATGTTCGTACCAATCATATTTCCAATAATGGAAAGGTGTATCTAAAATCTCAATCTGACTTGACGGATCATCTGTCAAGAGTACTGATTTTATATTATTATATTTCCAATGAGATCATGATAGAACCAGAAGGAAAATAGAAGTAACTGAATAATAGAATTTTATTGATAAATTTGAGAGCAAGAATCTAAACTCTCAAGACAGTCCGTATAGAGAGGACTAAACTCCAAAACAAACGAATTAATTTCTCAAGCTACTCACTTGCTCTGACTATCAGATATTTATAATGCTAGACAACTAATCGCAATAAAAGATAGACTCCTAATCGTAATAAAAGATAGACTCCTAATCATAATATAAGATAATACTTAATCGGTAAAATAACATAATAGTTAAAATGATGGAATAACTACTAGATGTGCGTAATGGGATCAAACTACTGATTGACTAAATCTTGGCCCATGTGATCTTCATGTGTTGGGGGTGTCATATCAATGCATCTCTCCTGAAAATTTGCCTTGTCCTCAAGGCGGAAAGAGAAAAATCTCGGCAAATTCCTCTGTTCCGTCGCCTTCAGCCAAAGCCTCTGCTGGTGCGCCGTTGTCGTCTTCATCAGCCATCACCATGAGAGTGAGGGTCGCGGCCTTGCAGCGATAGCCAGGAGAGAACTTCTCGTTGCAACGAAAACACAGCCCCTTCGAAATACGCAGTTGTCTCTCCTAGTCCCAAGTGCGCAACGTCGCTGGTCGAGAAGACGCAGAAGCAGATGTGGAATGTTGTGCTGTTGGGTTGCTGGTGAATGGACCTACACGTGACAAATTGGAAGTTTGGGCTTGTGAGGTATTGGGCCTATTAGAGTTGAGCCATTGATTTTTTTTTGGCCCATTTTTAAGATTGGTCTTTTGTTCAAACTCTAGTGCCAAACTCATAGCCCGATAGACAGATCTGGGCTTGTGGATTCTCACATCAAATTTCAATTCATCTCGCAGTCCATTAAGGAAAATACCCAAGAGACAATTTTTGGGCCAAGTTTTGATTCGAGCCGAACGTTTAGCAAATTCCTGACGATATTCTTGTACTGTACCCGTTTGACGAACAGCACAAAGATATTCATCGGGATTTTGGAATTCAGCGGGATCATATTGTTCTTGAAGCGCATTCACTAACTACTCCCAATACAAAATGGTTCTCTCGGAATTGATCCAAGCGAACAAATCAAGCGCATCACCTTCCAAATACATAGCCGCTATGTCAACTTTCGATTCTTCAGGTGTTTGATAATACCTGAAGTATTTCTCAGCCTTCAAAATCCAACCACGTGGATCACCTCCTTCGAATTTTGGGAATTCTATCTTAGCATAAGGTGGACGTGTGGTACTTTTATGACCCCAGTATTGTTCTCCTTCATCCATTGTCTCATCGTTCCAATCAGATCTTCCCCTTGTTCGCCGATCATTACTACTCTCAGGTTTCTTCCCCTTGTCAGCTTAAGCTTTCAACGCAGCTACATCAGCAACTATGGTGTCGAATATCTCAAGACGAGAGGCTATGGCAGCTAATTGTTGGGATATTGGTTCCGGTATATTATTGTGGGTTTGTGGTGGTGGGTCATTGGTGGATGAACGCGTGATAGCCATGGCTTTGATACCAAAAGATAGGAACCATAAAAAAATGAAAATAGAAGTAACTGAATAATAAAATTTTATTGATAAATTTGAGAGCAAGAATCTAAACTCTCAAGTCAGTCCGTATGGAGAGGACTAAACTCCAAAACAAAGGAATTAATTTCTCAAGCTACTCACTTGCTCTAACTATTAGATATTTATAATGCTAGACTCCTAATCGCAATAAAAGATAGACTCCTAATCGTAATAAAAGATAATACCTAATCGGTAAAATAACAGAATAGCTAAAATAATGGGATAACTACTAGATGTGCGTAATGGGATCAAACTACTGATTGACTAAATCTTGGCTCGTGTGATCCTCATGTGTTGGAGGTGTCCTTTCAGATCATCAACAATTTTAAGTGGCAAATGAAAGTTGTTTTCATGAAATCAGTTAGTATAGTATAAAGTTCCGTCATAGAAGTACAAATAGTAACTAATCAAACATGTTCAACCTATTGAGGAAACAAGCAATTGGCAGGATCACCATCAGGTTATAGGCATTTGACATTTGTATAACAGATCTTGCTAGTTCTAACATGAAACAATGAGCAATCATCAATGTGAAGTTTCCATGACATGGAGTTATTCTGCAAACTACTTCTTCGTAAGCTAATGCAATAAATTTACTAAATGATGCCTTTTAGTCTCGACAGCAAATGATCAAATTCAGTTTTGAGTCACAGCAAGCTAAAGATGAATAGAAAAAGTTAACAATTTTGTGTACATGAGCACAATAAACAATTTATTGAGTCTCCTTAAGGGATATAAAGTACCAATGCCCAAGCAGGGTAAACAAATAGAAGGACTATGCCAATAGTATTGGATATGCCATGAGCTTTAGTGAAGGCATTTCTGAATCCGCCGGAGGCCTGGATGTGCTCTTGTAATAAGTAACAAGCAATGAACAGACATATTGCCACACCTACCCAGCTATTCCTGAAGGTACTTGAGAAAAATGCTGGAGTCACCACTATTAGGAGTATCAAAGCACCTGGCATTTCCAGCCAATCTGTGATAATTGATAAAGGTCGAATAGTAAGACGAAGCATAGAGGCTTTAAAGATCTTGTTCTATTTGCTTAGTTATATACCTAACAACATACTTGTTTGGATACCAGAATAAAGAAGGTGAAAATGAATGTTACTATTGTTCAAATGTTGATGGCAATGCAAAAGTCATAAAGTTGACAAAATTCAAGTCAATGTAAAAGACTGAAGCTTTTCTTTTTTCCTTTCCTTATGCCTTTAAGATGAATCCAGGGCCATGAGGCACTATTTGACTACAACTCAACCTCTTAAGATAGAAGAATCTATCATTTTACCTGGGAAACGTCTTGGGAAGAAAAGACGCAATACAACAGCAATCAAAGCAATCCATCTTCCAACCTCTCCCCTGCAAAAAGTTGACAAGAAAAAGAATAACTCAATACCGAGAGAGGGTGGGATGAAGGTAAACCTGAGTGTTACTGAGAGAATGAACATTCACCTGAATAGGTTGAACAGAACCGAAGGAAGACTAAGGACAATATAAGGAATCAATAAGCCGGTAAGAATATTTGTTCTGTCCAAGATCAATAAATAGCTGCAGGAATGGATAAGAAGTAGTTTAGGCTAAGCTATAAAATAATACAATTGAAGACATATTCACCTGAAACCATGACAACTAAAATGAAATGGGAAAGGAGATAGATCACAGATCGTGATGAGATTAACACCATAACATGATTCTTCTGTCAAAACTATACACTGAAGACTGGATAGTTCTGTTCGTACAGTAAATTAAAAAAAATTAAAACAAAGAGTAACTAGAGTAGAAAAAGTAAGGACCGTTTTAAGATTGAATACATTAGTGCATCTCCGCAATAAATAACTAAAAATTCGTGAGAAAAACAGTTCTGAGCTTCTTATCCTTTCGAAACAGATCAAAACTCAAGTATCATATGAAAATGAATATGGTTTTCAGACATCAGAACTGAGACAACTCTGAAAGAAGTACAGATCCTATTATACAAATGCAAAGGAATATAGAAGTAAATGCATACATAGCAACAACAGCAGTGACCCATTGAAGAAAAGCTGTCCCAAATCCCAACCCACCAAGCTTTATAGCATGATTTGCCAGTTTCTTAGCAGCAAAGGTAAAGTCTTTCCAATCAGAAGAAATCAAGTCGAAAGCTTCCCGATCGCCTCTCATCTCCAAATAACTCTTCGTTCGCATATCTCGATTGGACTTGCGAACTCCCACGAACATTAATGTACAAAGTTCCAAGCTTTGACTCAAGTTGGACTAGCGGACTCCCGCGAACAACAATGTACAAAGTTCCGAGCTTTGACTCCGGCTCTTAAACTTCAGACCCAGCAATATCAAGTCGCATACAATTGGATGATAACGAGAGACACATTGAGACACAAATAAAATTGACAATTTGGTTTGGTTACGGCCGAGACAATAGTTAAAATACCGTATCGCATCAGATGTGGTTCACATGTAGTACTGTACCAATCGATGCGCTAATTTTTTAATTTATAACATAATTCATAAATTTTATAAAATTATAAAATAGTCTTTTAATATATTATGTTGTTTAATTTATAATTTTAAATCAACTCTATCTCAAAAACTATAATAATATAAATTTAAAATAATAACAATTTATTTATTTTTATTAACATTACTTTTCACATATAAATAATAGCTACAAGTAATATAAAAAAATCATTTACTCATCATATAAATATAAAATTAAAAACAATACAAAATATTTAAAGTGTTATAATTTTATCATATAATAAATAATTATTATATCAAAACATTAAATAAAATTTAAAATAAAATTTGGTTAACAAACTAGACTATATGACTTCAAATTAATCATGAGATCGATGATTTGCTTCAAAATCACAAATAATATATGTCCAACAATGTTTTCATGCTTGATATCAATGATATGGGTTTCGTCCATTCCAGTCAAAAAATGGTACGAAGTAGTGTTGAAAGGCACAGGTGGATAGCGACGATTTCACATGGTACTAGTCAATACTGTAAACTTTGAAAAATTGGGGGACTACCCTAATAAAAAAATAATACAAGACGCATATTAAAATGATTTTTTTATTAGTTTTTAGTTGATTAATTGAATTATGAGATTACATAAAGTAAGTTGTAAACTTAGGGGGTGCTTGGTTAAGGGGCATAGGAATAAATCAATGGGAATAGAATGAATAGTAATGGTTGGTTGGTTATTATGATTGATTGAATAATTTTTTCATACCCATGTTTTAGTTAATGGTCCATACCCTTCATGTATGGGAGGAATGGGATTGATTCCTCCCATCACTAATTTTTTAATTTTTAATTAAATATTTTTAATTAAATATAATTAAAATGTAATTAATTAAAATATAAAAATAATTAATTAATAAAAATAAAAGCTAATTAATTAATTAATTAAAATAATTACAAAATATAATTAATTAATCAATATAAAATCTAATTAATTAATTAAAATCTAATTAGTTAATTAAAATATAACTAATTACATGATTAATTAAAATATAATTAATTAATTCAAATGAAATTAAAATTTAATTAATTAATTAATTAGTTAATTACAATAAATTGAATTAATTAAGATATTATAATTAATTATATTTTAATTAATTACAATAAATTAAATTAATTAAGATAAAATATAATTAATTAATTAATTAAAATAATTAATCAACATAAAATATAAGTAATTAATTAAAATAATTAATTAGTTAAAGTCTAATTAGTTAATTAAAATATAATTAATTACATGATTAATTAAAATATAATTAACTAAAATTAATTAATTAAAATATAATTAATATGTAATTAATTAAAATATAATTAATTAATTAGTTAATTACAATGTAATTAATTAAAATATTATTCATTAATTACTT
>JAOQMR010000108.1:127027-148223 GCA_027563865.1 Erythroxylum pelleterianum
TGTTTCTGTTTGGTTTACTGTCAACTTTTAGTTCCACAGAAGATGTCCTCGAAATGACAACCTCATCACAGTTCTGATGTATTGGTATTGCTTTGGTTTAATCTTACATCTAACTTCATTGTCGACCTTACTTGAACATGATCTGTATATCCTAAAGCTAACAGCTCCATTTCCAGTTTGCAATTCATAAGAACTTGAAATTCATATGTTCATTACACCAATACAGGACATAGCACAAGCTAAAAACACAAGCAAAAGACTGTTAATGTAGTTGCAAGTAGCAACTCTCTCCCTAAGCACTCAAGAAGTCAACAAGCATTGAAAGGGAAGCCTCAGAAATTGCGAACTTAGGTGATGACTTGACTCCCACGGTTTGCAATAACTCGGTAAAACTCCTCCTTTTCTGTACATGCCCCCCAACCTTGACAGGCTCAGTGTTTGTGAGGTTGGAGTCTTTTTCACGTAGCTTGGCAAGCTCACTAGTCCAAATATCAATAATTGCAGACATAACTGATAAAAAAGGAATCTTCCACTTTTGAAGACTCAAGGGATGATAATATCAGAGTGACTAAGAGACAAGTAAGATATTTGAAGGCTTTGAAGGTTTGAGATGTTGAGAGGGTATGGTTTGATGGACTTTATATAAGAAAAGTTGAGCAGTGGTTTTGTTGGTTACCAAGTAGACATGTATATCTGTTTGCCCCACTGGTCCCTAAAGTCAACTTCATTGTTTGTTTCCGATAGAATTTGTGAAAACTGGGGCAAGTTGGTGGTATTTGGTATTTTTTATAATCTAGATACAGGCCCCACAGGTTCTCCAGGATTTTGGTGGACGTGCAAATATCTGTTGGCGTTTCAGAATTTCCTGTTTCATCAGATACAGGGGGCATTGACCTGTTTTTTGCCTTTTGTTTTACTTATCTCCTCTTTTTTCCAATCTTATCATCCGTGGAAAAGATCCTTTTAAGAGGGTTCTAAAGATTAATTGGCTAGGGCAGAATAGAATAAAAATGTATGATAAAGAACTCAAGAGATATGATTTGGAATGTTGGTAAATATCCAACCAATAATTACAGAAACATACTACAGATATGCTTTTCATGCTACGTATCCAGAAATTTGACTTGGAGACATCATAAATTCGTACATACTAGCTAGTTCATACTAAAAATATACAGGCCCAGGATGAAAAAGGAGACAAAGTTGGCACCAGAGCTGGGACAAGGCCAAGTTAGAGACTTGGGTGTGATTTGGGCAAATGATGTACTAGCTTCCATTAAAAGTTGAACCTGGATACTTGGATTTGCAATATAAAAGCATTTCAGGAACAATGAAATTTTAGCAGCATGTGATCAGATCATTGATGAGTCGAATGTCATGATAATTGGCAAATGTGCTTCTTCTTGCAGGCACATCTTGGAGATTGGCTGTGAAGTGATGAATTGTAACCCTCTTGGCAGCAGATGTCATGCATATCACACATGATAAGGTTGTGATTAATGGGACAAACTTTCATATGGAGGCTCCGCGTGTATTGCTTCAGGCATAGTCCTCTTCAGCAGAAACTCTTATCTTCTCCAAGCTTTAGGCTACGGCCTCTGAAAAAGGTTGAATTCCTTAAAAGGAAACCATGGGCTGAACGCACACCATGGTCTGTGCAGTTCGAAATTTACCAATCACCAAGCAGGAACAATTCCCACGACAGTACTCCTAAGGGGGAATCGATGACACTGAAACCAAAAGAGGAGGCTTCCATACATGGGGTGATACCATGATACCCATGTAGGCACAAGGCTGACCAAGAAGTGTCATGAGCAAATGGAATTCCGCACAAATGCTCAACACTCCTTAGATTCAAGACCACTGACTACGCACAGGTTCAAATCCATGGGGTCCAACCTTCATACATGTTGCAAAGATTATCTATGCTCATCGCTTGCTTAAGTAGATAATCCACTTGCTCCCCAATGCTAATGTCTCTGAGACAAAATATTGGTTTGTTGGAGAAAGAAAAGCGAAAATATAACTAGTCTATATGAATTTCAAAAATAATCCAGGATTTAATATACACTAGGTACCTGTTGTCAGCAATATCTCCACCATCTATTTTCATCTCAACTCGCTTTAGCACTGACATTGCATAAGCATTTTTACCTATAAGATTCACAAAAAATACAAAAAAGAAAATCAGAATGCAAGTCATTTCAGTCTCGGATATAGTAAACATGACCTAAAGCATAAAAGCCAGTATATTGGTTATCGCATTAGTAGACTATTATTTGCCTGAAAAACACCCAAAGACAAAACAATAACACAGCAATATAAGTAATCAACACATACTAATAATAGATTGTTTGATTCATTAGCAATTCTTTTGTCAGTGGACACTCCTTGAAAGCAATGAAAAAAATTACGTAATAATAGGGTAACTCACAAGAAAAGTTTACATCGGATGAAAAGTTTATACACTTAGTTGGTCTCTAAAGAGCAGAGGTCAAATCACAAACTTTCAGAGAAAATCATGCTTTGATGTGAACAACTTGCTGGTCTCATAAGAATTAACTTCAAACAGTACTTCTTTGTGTGTGATTGTTTTCTTGGTTTGTTGGATGTTTTATGTGAAAACTCAAGGGGCAACTAAAAACCTCCCTAGAAAACTTTAGTGGCCATGAAGGCGGGAGTGAAGTGCAAGGGCAATGACTCTTAAAATTGTCCACATAAGGGCAAGAAGGCAAGGCTACCCTCCCACCGGTTGGCAAGATTAACTGTTCCCTCCCCTGGTGGTGTCAAATCTCTAAGGAGAACCTCAAAGGAGCATAACAAAAGTGTGTTCTTGATTTACATTATATGAAATGCACAAAAAATACATATTAAAGCATCAAACAGTAAGTGAAGAGCCCCAGAACCAACATTACCTCTGATAACTCGACCGCCACTCGGAAGAGCAGGTTGAGGAGCTTCATGATTGTTATCTTCAATCTTAATTTTGTTTACTGAGACTGTCTGATCATCTTTAACCTCAATCCTTTCTACATCCAGAGGTTGTGAAGACTCTAGAGGAATGGCTATAACTTTACCATCCGGCGATGTCATAGTTATTGCATGTTCATTTAACTCATCAAATGTTGTCATATAATTGAGCTGACCTGTTTTCACTTCCTCATGCCTAGACATGGGCTCATCAAAATTTGAGGTTTCTTGATAATCAGTTTGAGAAGATATAATAGAACTGACCAAATCAGTCCTTGCCATGCTTTTAGATCCATGAGCATCAATCATTTCTGCTTGATCAATGCAGTCATCTGGTAGACTTGCTCCAGGGGAGGTAATCTCCGATTCTGAGTTACTATCATATACACTATCTGGTGGGGATATCCATACTTGACCTTGCAAAGAAAGTCCAGGGTCACTCGGGAAGTCCTTGGTGCTCCACCCATCAGATTTGGATAGGCCACCTGTTTCTGTGTCACTAAATTCATTAGAATTACCATCTAGTTCTGGCCTTGACATAATAATTCCCTGTGAGCTTCCTTCCTGGCTTTCTCCAAGTCCTTCGAGAGCCTGTCAGGGAATAGAATCAGATATTTATTACAACCAGTAATCATGCAATAGTCTAAATATAGTATCATGGTCTTCAAGTCAGACTTTACTTTATGAAGATTGCCAGCATGGAGGCTTGCAGTTCTTGCAAGCTTTGTCATTATTGCATACAGTCCCTTTACAGCTGATGTCAATGGTGCTATTAGAGGCTTAATTTTGTCAATAGCCTCTCTAATTCTCAAACTATAAGACTGGTATATGGCCTGCCCATGAATTGGAGAGACGTCCATTTTGGTTTCTCTTTCTTTAGTCATAGCATCATTCATAGCTGCGACATCCTTTGATATGACTGATTCTAATGGGAGAAGAACTACATTTGCCTGCCAACAAGAGAACCAATGAGCTCTACTCGCCTGATTCTAAATGACCCTAGACCGTGCATACGGTTCAACTGTAATCAGTAAATGATCTGCTTAACATAAAGCAACTAGCATAATGAACAACAGAACAAAGTCCAGGTAGGTTGCACCTCTGAAAGATCTTTCATAAGAGAATGATGTACTGCAGCAGCTTCCTTTCCCAGTGTATGAACATCGTGCAGATCCTCGGTTATTGCAAGGACCTAAAATGATAACATGAATAGCTTAAAAAACGCCAACCAAACATACCAAAATTACACATCAACAGGACCCTGACTAGAAAGCAAGTCACGAGTCTGGGAGGCAATGTGGTAGGATGTTCATCATAAGCTACAAAAATAGTTTAGAACACTGGACAAAGAAATAATATAACAAAGAAAACAATAGTATCAAATGAAGGCTTTTACACCTCTTCAAGCATGGTGCCAGATTCAGAAGTCAAAGCAGTATGGCCCCTTGAGACACGAGCAAAAGCAGATAATGCGACACTAGCTTCATATGCACAGTCCTTCATTGAAAGAACAGTGTCTTGTAATTCACCTGTACCAGACAAGATCAGCAAATTCAGTTGCATTACAACAAATTAAGGGATTGGACAATAATACACAGGCATAACACGAAAGCAAAATTTCACACATGTTTATAAAGGTACAAAGTATAATGGTATTTGGTACTCTATTTGCCATTACTTTTTACATAATGTTAATTGCATGAGGCATATTAGAGAGCTAGTATTCTTATGTTATGTGTCCTATATAGGAGTAATATTTATGTGTCTTCTATTGGAATATTACTAGAACTATATGTTTCTCTACAACTAAAAATTGACGGGCAGACCTATATAGTGTGACGACATTCTACTCACTCACTTTTTCTCTCTGATTCTGACTTAGCAGATAAAGTTCAACAAGTAACAATAGGTTTAGATTGTGCCAAAAGTTTCTTTTTCACATATTAGAGATTGATTGGAGATTCCCCATGATCTGCCCACTCTTTGTGCTTTCCCTCTCCTTTGTTATCAAATAATATTATGCAGTGTAATGTAAGCTAACAAAAATTTTTGTGGGCATTTCCCCTTGGTTAGAAAGCACATTAACCTGAAGCTGACTGTGCTTTAAGTGATGCTATGCAGAGATCAGTTGTTGCAGAATACAAGCCGTTGGAAGCCGCTTCCATGCTGCTTTGCGCTAGCTTCCACTCCTGCTCAGTGCCTGTCACAATAGCAACAGTAAATTCACCTGCTTAGTTGAACTTCAATCACCATAAGCCTAAAATATATATCAAGTTAGGGAGCATGGGAACACACGTGTGAAAGAGTGATAGGCAACCTCCAATTTGGTTAGTGCATTCAAGTAAGCTTGCTGCCATGTCCTGCCATCACCACCAGCTGTTGGTGGATGACCATCTCCTGCAATCTGAAAAATACCATCTCTTGATGCTTCGAACTCCAAAATTGACATGCAAATTTTTACAATATCTGAAGCCTTTTCCTTAGCTTCCCATAGCAATTGTTGCCGCCTCGTCAAATGGTCGTGGAATTCAGGAGGAATTCCTGAAGTTTTGGCTGACGTGTGAGCAATACTATTGGA
Source organism: Erythroxylum pelleterianum (assembly GCA_027563865.1). Taxonomy (NCBI): domain Eukaryota; kingdom Viridiplantae; phylum Streptophyta; class Magnoliopsida; order Malpighiales; family Erythroxylaceae; genus Erythroxylum; species Erythroxylum pelleterianum. The sequence goes on from JAOQMR010000108.1 coordinate 132,576, forward strand.
GTTTGAACTACCACAAGCCCATCCCATTGCTCTACCAAGTTGTCCTTCTGCCATGATAGAATTTTGCTCACAAGCTTGCAGACAGTCAACTGACCTAACAATTTTTGTTACAGCTGACTGTATGCCGTCCAGCAACCTAGGTCTGCTGAGATTTAGTATAATGGAAGATAAATTATCCTCACTAGTAAGAAACTTCTGAAATGTGGCTCTGTTCTCATATGAGGGAGTCAATGCATCATACATCCATTCCAATTGGACAATTTCTAGGCTTGTCTTGTGAATAGCCTCTTTGAGTTCATTTACCTGTCTTTTCAAGTCTAAAGCTGCTGATCTTGCTGCTCTAGCAGTTTCATGGGCATTGCAGTATTCTTCAAGTATGAGTTGGACTTTCCTCACAGCCCCACTGTCCTTTTTCATTTGACCAAGAGAAAGAGCCTTTGTTGTCTCTGTTAAAAGGTTCATATCCTCTGTTTCTTTATCTAACCAGGCCAAAAATGTAGGAGCAACTCGTTCTTTCAGGTAGCGGCCAACATGCTCTTGAAGTTGGAGCTCAAGCTTTTTCTTTATAACATTGAAAAGCTGATCGAACCCCAAATTTTGATCAGCAGATGAAACAACATCATGCATGCATGAATCAAGAAAAGAGTCCACAACCAAAATTTTCCAGATGAAAAATGACAGGTTATCCAATAGACCATCAAATTCCCAGATATACTCAGATAAAGAGTACCCAGACCTCATCAAATCTGCCAAACTTGAGAACTTATCTGAACGATAAGCAACAGAACCACCAAATGTTGACAACAATTTGTCAGCAGACTCCAATTCTGAGAAGGGCTTAACCAGCAGGGACAATAATGCTTTGCTTCCTAAAGCCTGTGGCTCCCTTGTCTCCTCAATTAAAGAATTAAAATGGGATTCAGAAGAAACCAATGTATGCTTTAGATCAGCTTCTCTCTTTTTGAGAGAAGAAGTTCGCATCTCTCTCTGGTTCCATGTTTGATGAAGTTGATCCAGCTGTGCTCTACAAGCTTCTTCTTGTGAGGCAAGCTCCTCGGCCTCTTCCCAAGAGAGATGATCCCTACCCTTAACAGCAGCTTCCTCAAGAGCTAACTGCTGCTCAGTAATTAGGCCAACTTTGACAAAGTAGTTTTTTTCTAATTCAACCAAGGTTGTCCTCTCTGCTTCAACCTCTAAAAGTTGCTCTAAAGCAGTGTCAATGGATCCCCGGATTTGTGAGATTAACCCAAATACATCCATTACTTCTGAATTTAATGCAACAGCAGATCTTATCACATCCAGTAAAACAGCTTCAATCATTTGGCCAATGAAGTTTCTACAAGAAAGTAAAGTGTTTTTGAATACCATAGCCCAATTTTTTTCAGAAGAGGAACTTTGACTGCCAAAATCTGTATCAATACTGGGTATGACCTTGCCAATGAAGTCTTGTAATTCACCAACAAAGCCAGATAAAAGAACACATTTCTCTACTTGCTCCTCAAGCTCAGAGAAAATAGCTCCAAACCCATGATTTGCATTTATTCCCCCATCTGTATTGCAGAAAATTTCATGTATTCTGTGCTTAACATCATTATACAAGGAACTCACTGCTATATCTAACATAGATAACACCTTATCCTTCTTGTCCTCCAGCTCCCCTAGCGAACTTAAGTCCTTGGTGAGCTCATACGCTAATTTTCCTGATTGGTTGAAAAAATTGGCATCTTCTTTCCTCACAAGACCAACAGATTGCATGTACTTCAGGAAAGCAGATAGAAGGCGATCCTTGGCTTTTGTCTCTGTCTCCGAGCCAATAGAGTTGACAAGCTCAATACACTCTTCTTCAAGTTTACTTATCTCTGCCACATATTTCTCCACCTTGAAACAAAGATCATCATGAGTGTATCTAACAGAATCCATAACGTTCCCATGTGCTTTAGTAATAAGCTCAGCAGCCTGTCTTCTGGCAAGAGAGAGGATATCAGAGGAAGGGGCATTTGCAGACATTTGTAACACTTGTGCCCATCCATGTACAGAACTAGTCGTAAGGTAATTCAAAGGTAGAATTCTTTGCAAAGCCAAAGAATATGCTTGAATATCACTTAGGGCAGATTCAAATCCATGATCTAGTTCAGCTATAAGCTGGGAAACTTCTTTATCTATATCCTGGCATTGCGCTAGTGTGGGCTCAGGAACTATGGTCAATGGGACTCCTGCAACCATGACAGCTGATGTAAGAGATAAAGTATCAGCCACAGTACTCAGCATTATGCAGGAATTCATTTCTGCCAGTAGATTGCTTCGCAGACCGTCAAGGGTTCTTCCGTGTTGATCGATCCATGTAGCAGCTTCTTGGGCCTTCTCAGCTACAACTGACTTGGCTTGTGTGAATTCTCGAGCATACATTTCAAATGAAGCACGAGTTTTCTCTGAATTACAAGTAGCTTCAGCAACAATCGACTTTGCAGATGTTTCATGAAGAACAAGAGTTGATCTTTCTTGATCAGCCCGATGAAAAATTGCAGACGCAACCTCATATTGATGTAGAGCATCAGCAAACCTCTGAGATACATTGTCCGTCAGCAATTTATGGTTCAAAATAAAACAAATTTTTCGTGACTAAAAAGATTCAAGCAGGAAGTTTGTACCTCAAGAGCAGATTCAACCGCTGGTAATGTGGCTAATAGAAGATCATGATGTTCCTAAATATTAGAAGAACAGAGTATTACTCATAAATAACATCAACACAGGGACCCAAAATCTAACAGAACCCTTGCATGCAAAATTAGAACTTCCAAGCTGCCACAAATGAAACTCAACAAAACACATCATGCAATATTTGACAAAGGCACTAAAGGCATTAATTCCAAGCATGTCAGACAGGCTTAAAAGTTAGCAAACTGGGAATACAGTTGACATTATGAATCTACTCAATCTTAGCGTTTCATCGATAATATCAAAACCAGCACAATGTTGTACATGAAAGGTACAAAACCAAAACTTTTATGAAAATTGAGTACCTGCAAGGGAACACGAATTTCTTGCACACGTGACGCAAATAAGCTCAAGCTGACTGCCAACTCCATGCCTTTTCTTTCTTCACCACCAATTGCTGCATCATCATGCAAATCCCCTCGTGTCCACTCTACAAGTGGATCCCAAATGAACACCTCTAATAACATCAATATTATGTCCTTGTTTTTCCTTAGGACCCCAAGAACTGCTTCACAATTTGCTCTGAATGTACCTTCAACTCCAGTCAATCCTAAAGCAGCTTCTATCATTTGTGTAAGGCGAAATGGAACAATCTCTGGAACTTTTAGCCTTTTTCCTTTATCAAAGCAAACATTATAATCAATATGCACAACATCACCACTGCAGAAATCCACAAGAATGTTATCCAAATGTCTATCTCCTAGGCCCAGAATGTGACCCACCATACTCATTGCTGCAACACTTCCAGAATACCTGCTAACGGAAAACAGTCATCAGTATTCATCCAGAAAATATATTTCATAAGATCCACCATCCAACCCAAAACAGAAGAAATGATGTCAAATGCAGAATGTGCAATACTAAATCACCTTTCCCAACCGTCAGTTGTACAATCAAGGCTCTCACCACTTAATCTGTCAAAACCAGATATGTGAAGACTAAGTGGGAACGAAGAAATTAATTTTCCCATTATCTTTGCTTGATAGATTTTTTCTGATTTTATTTCTTGAAATTGTGGTTGACCAGAAAACTTCTCAGTCTAAAGATATAAAATAAGAAAAGAAAAGGAAAAAAAAAGATGAAGAAAAGCACGAGAATGATAAATGAGGACATTGGAAAACAGAGGTTGCATTACTCACAGAAGTTACTAATCAACCAAGAAGATAAACAATGTACGGTAAAGAACAAATGACTCGAGGTTTTCTTACAAACAACTTGTTTCAAAACATTGTGGGTCAAGGTATTGATTTCAAAAAAGACGGGAACAAATACCAATTGTTTTGAAACACAAGTTCACAATTTGTAGGCTTCACTGTACCACCACATCAGTCAAGCACACTTAAGAAGTCAATTGGATCTCTTAACTTTGAAGCTTAAACAAGAGTGTGTAAGACAGCTTTTTCAGGGTTCCTCAAACAGTACCTTCTTAACTTTGAGCTAAAGGCTTTGAATCCTTCACTAGCACACCAGAGTTCTTGATGAAGCAGTTGTCTCGGAACCTCCTTCATTAAATCCAGAAGAACTTTCCGCTTGACATCATGTGGCCAATCTCTTCTGGAAATAACTCTTCTTATGCCCATTTCTTTAAGTGCAGGCATGATTTTACCATAGAACATATCACTTGGTCGGGGTATAGGTAAAGGGACAGAATTTTTTGTATTACCTGGAGCCATTGCTGAAAGTTGGGCCAGCTGCACACGGTTTTGCCAAGACTTAAAGATGCTGTAAATGCTTATCACATTGTCCACCCATTGAATTAGACCAGCACGACCACTAATAGGAGTTACAGAATAGTGGCGTATGCCAAGCCTATGAGTACGAGTTGCAGAAGATGAACGCAGGATACTGTTTAAAGTGTGAAGAAGTTGCATGATTCTGGCATCAAGACGTAGATCTTCTCCCCCTTTCAGGAGATATGTATACTTTTCACCATCTGAACCAAGTATAACAAGTTTTTTAGGTTTTGTCTTAGTTGACAAGATTGTAACTTGTTCTGCAAAAGAAGCAATTGTGACAATTCCCTGAAGGGTTGCTGCAAGACCACTTTCAGGTTCAGAAGCTAGGACTTCCTTCTCAAGACCTGGCATTGGAACATCAGAAGATGACAATAAAGCCAACTGGGGTGCAACTTCTCTCAAATATATTGATGACTTCCGCTGATAGGATGCCAGGGATGAAGCAATATCATGAAAAGGCCGCCACACTTCTGCAAGTGCAGTCACAGAAGTTGGAGCTGTCTTAAATTTTGAAATGGCCGATTTCAGTCGTTCCCTATACTCCTCATTGAACCACATTTCATGAGGTGTCTCAGGTTTCCGAGATGTTGAAGCAAGGCGACGTTCTAAAGAAACAACAATAGGAGCCATCATAGCTGAGTACTTGGCAGCATTAATCTTAGTTTTTTCATTCTCAGTTAAAGTAGGATTCTCAGCAATTCGTGTAGCTTCATCTTTTAGCAGATTTATGCGCCTCATCACATCTGAAAAAGAATCAAGTGAAAATAGCTCCATACACGATGTTCTCAGAAAATTTGAATATCAATCTAGAGAAAAATAACATGAATGCATACTTAACCAACCAATAAAATGTCTGCAAGATTTTAACACTGCAATTGCAGACAATTTTTGAAAAAAATGGTCCCATTCATACACGTAAACTTGCCAATTCCTGTACCTCTAGCACACACTTCATAGTAATCCAACACAAATCAAGCCACGTGCTATATAATACATAAATATAAGTAGCAGCCAATTATGACACATAACAGGAGCAACAATGAACTTACATAATAACAGAAACCTTAAAAAATTTATGATTGCAAACTACAGCTTACCAGCGTGAAGATCTTGAAGTGTGCTGAGCCACAGTTCCTCCCAAAGAACAGTAACATTTTCAAGTTCATTTATCATGAGTTGCACATCCTGAATTAGTCTTGGGTAAAACTCCCTCTGCATAATACAAGCATATGGTTAATTAAACATTTGATGTTCCATTTTACAACTAAGCTCCATTAAAACAAACTTTAGTATAGATGAAAAGCCAACAGAATAGAACCTCAAAGTAGAAAAGGAAATAAAGCTCATTATTAATGTTAAAGTACAAAAAGAACTAACTTAAAGAATTAATTATCTTTTTCCCCATACATAAAATTAAGAAAACTTTGACCTAAGCAAGAAAGTAAAGAAGCCCTTTCCAAATGCATAGCACTTCAAGCTCAATGACAAGTGCGCTCAACATTTCCAACTCCTATAGGGGGTCTGATATAGACTCTCCCTTATTATATCTTACTCCTCCCTCACTAAACCAATATACAGCTTGAACTTGACACCATTTTTCAGCTTGACAACTTCTAGAAGCTATCCCCTACTCCAAACTTTTCATGCTACGATAGGACATACTAGTGTTTTCTCCCCTACAAATCATTTTCAATTATCAGAAAGTTAAATTCAGGACATTAGTATAACAAATCAACAGAAAGTAATGTAACCACTAAATGCATTTAAGATTGCTATAACTGACTAGAAGCACAATAAAGTCCCACTAAGCAGTGGAAAGTTATTCATTACCAAACACTCCAAAATACAGTGCAATTCCTCTGATGGCTTCTCACCATAAGCATTTACATCAACTAGGGTCGGGTACACAATGGACCAAGGAGATAACTTAGCCAGCATCAGTATCACGCCCTCTAATTGCTTCCGAACTACTTGCTCAGGATGAGAACTCAAACGAGCAAACAATTGTGGAGTTACTTCCTACAATAGAAAAAGGAACAAGAACTAGAAATTAACCGACCACACAAACAAATAGAGAATTTCATCTGTGTGTTCGTGTGCAAGAAAGAGGAGAGATAGAGAGAGACAGAGACAGAGAACAACTCTCACCTGCCATGGAAACAATGGAATGGTTGAAAGAGCAGGCCCAATGGTGTCTTTCAATTCAACCCCATAATTAAGGAGGATGTGGAGGAGATACAAAGTAGCCCTCAAAGTATAGCTAGCAGATTTGGAATTCAATGACTCGCTATTAGTGCCAGTGAACTGGAAATTAGAAAGCTGTACAGATGAATATCTAAGAAACTGCATGAAACCATATGCTGCATGTCCAAAGAGATTCACTCTTCTCCTCCTCAGTGACCACCAAACATTAACCAAATCATCAATTGCAGATGAAAGATCTCGTTCTTCAAAAACAGCATAATAACATTGCAAGGCACTCTGCAACTGATATGTTAAAGTAACCGAAAGAGGCTCATTACTGGAGTTTTCAGCACCAGGCGCCCCAGCTGCATCTTCAATTATATTTATTACTTGAAGCATCAAAGCCTTCATAGGACTGTTTTCTATGGGCTCCACAAAATCAGGCCAAAGCTTCCCTTCCCCGCCTTTGTTATCACAATCATCACATGAATTTTGAAATAGCTGCAATATCACATATTGCACTTGTTTCCTCTCATCTTCACTCAAATTAAATCTGTTTGGCAAGATTTCCTCATGAAGTATGGGAGAAAGGGAGCATGAAGAGAGGACATTTTCGTGTGAGGTAAAGAGAGAGCATTTGGCCTGATTAAAACACCAAGATGCATAAGAAATCCATGACTTGCCCATTCTAGGGCAAAGTTTTGTTGACAACTTAGTGGCTGTGCCCACGATCTCTTCAACAAGAACATGCATTGTAGATTTAGAGTTGCTCATCTCAATGTCGACAGCACGTCCACTGTTTCCACCCGAAAATTTGTTATCCATGCTAAAATCTGTTTCTACTTTGCAGATCACATTTTCCAGAAGCAGATCTGGATAATCCCTTCGCAACCAGTCTGAGAGTTTCAGGCATGCCTTAGCCTTCAAGACAGAATCAGCTGCCTGGGAGATTATGGATTCAGGTGAAACAAGACAAGGGCGTACAAATGACCAGAGATTTGCAAATGCATCTTCATACTTTTTCTCAGCATGCATAAGATGGAAGTCCTCAAAAAGCAAATTTGAAAATAGAAAATCACGATGTCCCTCCTCAGAACAACTGGGAACATGATCTCTTAGATAATTGATAAGGCGGTTTGCCAACATTAAGTTACCCTGTTTGCGGGCTAAACTTGACAAACCCAAACAAAGCTTTAGAGTCGCCAGAGAATTTGGGAAAACAGTTTGGTAAACCCGAAAAACTTTTAACCACTGGTTGCAATCTTGTCGAACTCTGTTTATAAGAGATTTTTCTGATTCAATATACAACGTTAATATTGATGCATGTTGTTTAATACTGGCCTGTGTTCCATGAAGCTTGTAACCTTCTTCAAATGAAAAGATGCAATGCAACTGAGTAGCATATGGTATTGCCTCAGCTAAACCATCAAGAGGCAAAACAGCCAATATTTCCTCCAGCATTAACTTAGACTTCTGAATTTCATGTGGCAACATATCTGCCTTTCCTTCAAGAAACAGCAGCATTGCCTGTAAAAGCATTTGTTCACTCCTTTGCAAGGCTAGTTTAGGGTCAAGAGTGAGTTCATTGCTGCTCTTTGGTGTCAAATCAAGATATGACCATGCTGACTGAAAGTCACCCTCATCAAAGTGTGCCAGTGCATGAATTGCATTGATTTCATTGCCTGCTGTAGTTAGAGCACCAGAACAACTCTTCCCTGCATGTTTAGAACGCAATGTTTGCAACTGTAATAGCCAGGACTCTAAAGACCTCCAATCACATATGGCAGTATAACTCTCAATCACACGTTCAATAGAGAATTGTACACCTTCAGAGCCCAGTGAATTGAGTGATTCCTCATTCTGTAGTAAATGAGTAAAATGAGCAGCAGCCTTTTCGTATTGACCTTGTGCCTGATATACAAGACCACTTATCCAAGCAAGAGGTCCAAATGTTGCCCCGTGATTCAAGGAATTGTTCTCATCCACAAATAACAAAGAAAATGTCACTGAAGCCCAATTTTGTAGACCAATCAAAGCCTCTGCCTCACGACTCTTACATAGAGCCAGTGCCATATGCCGCAAAATCCTCAGAACATCCCCAGAAAATTTATCCCTGATATTCCGAAGGTTTTCAGGTAAATGCATCCTAGACTTCTCCTTCAAAGATGAGCCCAAAAGACCTTTAAGGTCCTGCAAGCGCAGACTACAATACTGGACTGTAGCATCATGACATTGTAGTGCCAGTCCAGCATTCATCATTGGTTCACATATACGAGAAAACCACTCCTCACACACCTTCTTGTTTGCCCTAAAGAACAAGGAACTTTGGGGAGTAGCTGAAGGTAAAATGGCTGACCCTTCATATGCATTGTACACATTTTTCTTTAATGCCTCAACAAAATCCAGTAGCAACCTCATTGGTAGCAAATGAGTACCAGAAGAGCCCATTAGTCCTGCATTTCCATCATTTTGCTCATTATCAAGCTGGAGTACATGAGCAATGTCCAAAAGCATTCTTTCAAGTGCAGCAAAAGTTTGTGTTGGCCCACCAAGATTGGTCCGAAGGCGTGTGGCAATGCAATATCTAGCTGCCTCATGTATAGCCCACCAAGCATCAGCGTGATTATTCACCATGCAAGTCCTTTCAAGAAGATCATTCTCCACCTTCACATCAAACCACAGGAAACTGGTCTCAGACTTTTCTGTTTCCTCATGTTGGCCCAGAACATAGTCCTTTGTGTTCCGGCAGCAACTAACAAGCCGTTGGATCCAAGAAGAGAGAGGAACTTTCCATCTCTGTGAAATGTAACTCAGAATGGAAACAAGTTGCTGCGAGTTAAGATGTCTATCTAACTGCTTCAGGGCAAATAATTGCTTCCAGCGCAAATTGGATCTGTTACTGGATACAAGGGCATTTGGCCTACGTGTGACAAATATTTCTTGGTCACATAAACCACAAATGTAAATTGTCAGCGGCAACATATAGGAGAGCTGTCTAACAAAAGCATTTTTTAGATCAACATCTGGATCACCAAGTTTTTCCAATACCAGTTCTGCCGTAGCATTAAAGTGCATGGGAATAACTAGTCTTGCTTGCAAAAGCAACTCCAAGACTAGGGCAACATGTGACCTCACTTCTGGTTCCCTATCAGATGCAGCATCAAAAAGAGAAAAAACAAGAATGCTAACACTATTAATGTATCCACATGCTCCAAACACATCAGTAGTTATGTCAAAATTTGGATAAAGGGTAATAAGATTTTCACAAAATCTTTGGATCCATTCCAAGGCCACTACTTTAACTGCAAGAGGAGAAGAAACGTGCAGAGCTTTGACAAGGAACGAACTATATTTCCCCAGATGCTCAACAATCAAAGAAGATTGTTCATCCTTGTGTACCTTATCAGGGTCACCATTGGCCAAAGATTTCTTGTCCACATGATTTTTTACAGAGTATCTGCCCCATAATTCAATAGCAGTTAGCCTGTTCATAGCCCTTATGATGTCAACTTGCAACTCGATGTAGGCATTAACTGGCAGACCAAATGCATCCAGTTTCTCAAGAATAAATGATGACAATCTTTCTGACCGTTTCACATATGTGGCAGCAATATCTGGATGAACAATTGTATTGCTAGACATACTTAAGGGAGCACATGTTAACAGAACTTTCAAATCAAACTTTACCAATGCTACTAATTCATGGGTTGAATAATATCGACCATTTTTTTCAACTTCAACTGCATATTCAAGATCCAGAGATCTTTGAAGCATGTCCTTCAATAAAACCAGCTCTTCAATCAACACAGTTGTTGCTTGATGAACAACTTCGTCATTGCCATGTTGAAGCATGAAAATATAAGTAGCAGTGCAACTTCCAATTACCAAATGATTTGGATGCAAACGCAGGTGAGATATAGGTGCATCAAAAGACAGTACTTTTTGCACTGATGATGATTGGAGGCCAAATTTTTGCAAAGATAATAACTGAAGATTAGTCTTTAGAATCTCATGAACTTGAATAGAGGTAATCCTATCAGCTCCAGGTAGAGTGGTGGCACTCATGTCCAAACTTTGAAATAAGATATCAACTGCAAGTGGGTAAAAGGAAGAAAACTTTTCACATAATATCTCTGCCAATAGAGTCAAACACTTCCACAAATTCCCAGTCCATTTTGACCACCCAAATTTCCTTCCAACCACAGATAAGCATCCCAATAGTCGAGGAATCATTTTGCTAAGAGGTTCAGTAATTTGTTCAAGACAATTCATTTCCAGTAAACCCGAAGCAGTGGACTGCAATACAGTAGAGAAACATGACAGCAGTGCAAGCAATCTCCGAAAATGTGGCAGGGTTCCATGGCTACCATCCTGTATTAATACATCCATATCATCGAGAAACTTGGACAACAACCCAAGAGAGAAGTGCAAATTCCCCACCCAATGCTTCTGAAACTGCAAGAAACTATCCAAAATTACATGCCTATCAGCCTCTTTAAGATCCGGTACCAAAACCCAGCCAAGGAGCAGGTCAACAATGTCAAGAAAATGGGGCTGGAAAAGCCTAGAAAACCTCAAAGAAATCAAAGTCAAAACACCCAGAAGATGGTGCAACAAATTCAAGGAGGTTCTCTCATCCTCCAGAAGTCCCTGGCATGCTTTGAGTACAGACACAGCATATCTCTCAACCCCCACAACATCTCCAACACTAAAGAACTCGCGCAGGGCATCGACCGCGAATTGTGTAGTACCATCACTAGCATTAACATTGCTGAGCAATGGCAACACCCAAGATATGAAACGGTCAACGAGAGTCGAAAGCATAACATGGTTTTGCCTTCCATTAGGCGTAGCAAGAATTGAGCACACCACACCACACATTGCTCCATATGCACTAGCCGCAGATTGCCTCACCGAGTATGATCTAACCAAACACATTTTTTCAATATCAAGGTGATATATATACATATAAAGATCTTCCCTTTATTCACTAAAGACTAAAAGAATTCAATAGACAAGAATTATAAAGGAAAATAGTTATTAGCAAGTAACTAGTAAGATAATAGAAGCAAATAAGGTTTGAGATAGAGGGAGAGAGTACTTGTCAGAAAGAAGCTGCAAGAGCCCTTGCGAGAGGAAAGAGGCAGAATGAGCGACGAGAAGGGAGTTAGGAGGGTAGAGAATGGCGCGATGGAGAGAGTTGATTGCGGCGACTCGAGCGGCGTCGTCGGGCGAGGCGGTGGACGTAGAAGAAGAGGAGTCGACGTCGTCTGTGGGAAGAGCAGCGGAGAGGAGAGCCGCGAGTTGTTGGGGAAGTCCTTGCATCATCGCCTCCTATTCATCTCCTTCAAATTTCTTCTCCTCTTCTCTGCACTTCTTAATCAGTTAACTGCAAATTCCATATCCATCATTACTTTCTGACAAATAATTTTTCAACATTTTTTTAATTTTAAATGCCATTTTTATTCATTTATTAACGATCAAATATCAATTATAAATTTATAATTGATCCGAATACGTATCATACTTGGTATTAAGTTGAATTTTGATACAGTATTATATTGATACTAGTTAATATTAGATACCATTTTATGTAATTTTTTAAATTTATGACATAGTTTGTGAAATTTTTTAAAAATTGCAAAATATTCTACTGTCATATTGTACAATTGTATTATATAGTTTATAATTGTACAGTTGTTTTGTATAGTTTATAAGTTTACATCAACCATATTTCTAAAAATCATAATAACAAACAATAATCACAATTAATATGAAATAACAATAATTTTAAGATATTTCATATATAAATAATAACTACAATTAATATGAAACAAGGACAATTATCACCATACATATAAAATTAATAACTACAATTAATATGAAAAAGGACAATTATCGTCATACAAATATAAAATTAAGAACAATACAAGTATTTAAAATATTACATTTTTATCATACAATAAATAATAACTAAATTAAATTTCAAAACATTCAATAAAAAGAATAATAAATATCATCAACTCTAAAATTATTACAATTTACGACAAGAGTTCGTGATAAAGAACCAACTAAATAGAAGTGAAACATGTAACAAAAACATTTAGAATTACATTACATATATAGAATTTAACATATACATCAAATATATAAGTAAAATTAAAAGAAGAAGACAAACAAAAACTTGTAACTTCATTCAATCGTTTACAGGAGGATACCCGCTATAACTATACCGACTTCAGTTATCATTTGGTACAAAATTCTCATCATTGAGAGGAACCTCATCATCAACATTATTCAAATTCATTGCACCAAATGACATGTTAATGCTTTCCATCCAAGATTATCTTTCAAATCATTCATATCTATCAAATTTAGTTCCTCAGAAGCTAAATCCGCCAAAAGATCAATATTATCAATAAAAATTGGAGCTATTGAATTATTTGTGCTATTTAGGCTCTTAGTAACACAATAAAATTTAATTATTATAAAACTATAAGAAAAAACATCAAAATTAATAATGATAATAATATATCTTTATCAAAGCTTTAAATCATAACGACGAATATCAAGTCATTCAATATCTTGTGCTCCAATTTATTTTTTTCTTGGAATTGATGAATTCAAATATACTTCAGTTTTGTTCACAGCCTGTTGCACTCACATATTGATTTAAAATATGAACTGCAAACCTTTGCAATTTTGGAACGTTACTTCCGAATTAACCCCACAAAGAAACTGTAAGTCGTAAGATAACAAAAATAATATTACAGACAAAATAAAATGATAATTAATTTTCAGCAAATAAGAAAAAGGAAACAGATAATACATGAAGAAAGTTATGCTATTTGTTAAATAGTAATCGGCAATCCAAAATCCCTAGATGAGCTACATTTGTGAGCTTAAGAGATCTTGCATCGTTTAATAGCCAACAATTATTGTAATAGTGAATAATATTCTTCTATTAACTTCAATTTTCTTTGTAAAATTCAGTATGAAATATACATTAGGATTCAAAAATGCCCCAGCTGCAAACAACAGAGAAGAAAGATGTCTTTCCCATCTCTCATTGATGATTGCAAGATACAGTGTATACAAAAAAGACATATGTTTCATATTAGCCTTAATTGCTTCTTTCGCCCTTTCCATGACATCCAAAAAAATAACCCATTGTTGGCTTTTCTTTACTATCAGTCAAGCGAAGCATCATCACCAAAGGCTCACAAACTAAAATAACAAATTGACATTAAGACCAAAATTCTCTATCTTCCGGTAAAATGTTAGAAATCTTCAATTCAGCATTAGACCTAGCATAATGAGATGCAACTCACTTATCACTTGTAAATATTTGTTGTAACTCTTTCTTCATCGAAACAAAATACTGAAGTGAAAAAACATTCGTTGCAAATATTGTCACACTAGGACAACACAAATTCCTACCATTGGTAAAATCCTTTCTCATTAAATTCAACATCAATGCTTGATTATAGATGAACTTAGTCACCTTTTTAGCTTTCTGCATAGTCTCATCAATAATAGGAAAATAATTAAGATCTGTTATATTCTCCGGCATTAGGTCAATGCAGTGTGCAGCACAAAGAGTCCATAAAAAGAATTATACCTATTATATAACCTTCTTCCTGCAACTTTATAAGCATAATCATTGTCAGTAATGAACTGGACAATGTTTTCTATCTCTACTTCATTCACAACTTCATCAAATATCTCAAATAAAGTATCAGTATTTCTAATAAGGCCAGATGCATCAATATACTTCAAAACATTGAGTCATTTACAGAATAAACCAAAAAATTAATAATAAGCTCTGGTTTCCTATTTGTCCAACCATCACAAATGATTGAACACCCAAAAGTAGCCCAATTTACTCTTCTTTTAGCAACTGAGCTTTACCTCTTAAGTCATCAATCGAAGGAGTTTTATATCCGAACCATAAGAGACTATTGCATTCACCACAAGTTGATAATAATAAGACTAAGAAGTATTGAATGATGAACCTGTATTATACAACCATCTAACTACAGTCATATTGACATTGTGACCACATCTCTTGATTGCATTGCACTACGAATTGAAAGTTGGACTCCAGGAGTTGTTCGTGATGTAAAAAAACTACTTACCTACCTTCTTCTTTTCCTCACATTAGGTCCAGGTGTAACATTCACTTCTTCCTAGACTTGGGATGGAACACTACCACTATCACCTTCAACATTCCCACAATCACCATGAAAACCAATAAACGAACTTCCACTACCAATTTCAAAATTCAACATTTCCCTTTTATCTTTCTCATGTTGATATTCTTCAACCAATGTTTTTATTTGTCACTTCACATCATGACTTACTTTTTTACAGTGTACTACATCTCCTTTAACCCTAGCTAAATGCTTCTTTAATCGGTTGATTCCTCAACCTTTCAAATGTTCGTTACAAAATAAGAAAATTGTATGGTTCTTCATACTCAAGACCAATACAGCATGAGCCCAAGCTGGATCAATATATCTTCCTGAAGTAGTTTGATCAGGAGTACTTGAACTTCTTTTCATCCAACACAATCCAATTTTATCTAACACAATTTATTAATAAGTCAGAAGCTAACAAAACCACACACTTGATAGCAAGACTTTACATTTGTAGCTTATAAAAGGAAATTAGTTTTGTCATATATGATTGAAGTAACAAGATATATTAACTTATGATTAAACTGCATGCATGGTAGGTTGAATGTTAAGCTTCACCATACTTGACTACATTTGAACTTATTTTTTAGAAGTAAGTTTGATGCATAACTTAAAATAATTGAACTAGTGCTTTGTGACATATAATTCAATGAAGAAATACATATCAATTTCTCGTGACAATGAATTCTCATGCCTATGATATTGACTAACATCATCTTATAGAAGCTCAAGTTTAGTATCAACAATCAGGAAAAAAAAGGTGGAGCTTTACTATATTCTAAGGTACCTTATTGAATTTATTTAGATTTGATTTT
>JAOQMR010000109.1:0-11539 GCA_027563865.1 Erythroxylum pelleterianum
TTCAAAGTTGTCCCATGAATGTCCGTTAGACGGACACACATGTCCGTTAAACGGACATAATTTGACCAAACTGCCTCATTTTACCCGATAGAGTCCTTTAAACGGACTTCCATGTCCGTTTGACGGACACATATCATTCACAATCTCTTTACCTTTTTAACCCCCTTCCAAATTTTCTAAACTCATATTATCAGTACATATTCCCATAAACTTCTCAATTTCACCTCTTAAACCACTTCATAATAATGCAAAAAAAATCAAGTCAATTTCATTAAATCTCTAATTCTCACATCATTTCATTTATATTCAGAACATACTATACCAACCATTGATACTCACACACTTATGATACCAAATTGATAACCATTTCATACACACCTCAATTTATCCTTCATTCACGGATATGCATTACCTCAAAATAACAGTGGTATCATATTCCATCATACGTTGTTGCTGAATTCATGTCATACCATATCCATTCATACACCATTTCCCATTTTCTCACATTATGGGATATCATCCCTTTCATTTCACACTATTGTTGATGACTTAACCACTAAACACGCACCCATGCATGTGACTCATACACTCGACTGGGGATCAGTCACTACTGTCTGCTATATAATGACTTAAATGCATGTCACTTAACCACATTTCAGAAATGCCCATAAGATTGTACTTCTGGCGCTCTAATACCACATATGTAACACCCCACTCCCGCAAGACCCGAACATGATATCAACGGTGATATCCGAGCCTGTGACCCGCGAGGGTGGCATGCTAGGGTATTCAATCCAAATTCAGTATACATTTTTTTGGAAACAGTTTGTTTCCAAAGTGATTTGAATAATTTAAACAATTCAGTGGCCCATTGGGGTTCACTTTCATTCATAATCCTCATTAATCATAAACCATTTCACTATGGGTCATTGGGGCCCATTTCAATGCACAAACCACTTACAACCGTTATCAATCGATACACATTGATATGCACAATAATATTCCCATTTAGACTCACAAAACTCTAAACTTCTTGATTTTTCTAACTGTTTGGTTCTTAACAAGTGTTTTCCACTTCTTGAAGGTAGGAAAGGCATCATGCTTGTGATGAAGAAAATAAACCCAAACCTTGCATGAGAATTCGTCAATGAGGGTTATCATATAACGGCGTCTAATATAAGACTAAACCTTAGAAGGACCCCAAAGATCAGAATGAATGTAGTTAAGGATGCCCTTAGTACGGTGTGTTGTAGTGGAGAAACTAACTTACTTCTGTTTCTTGAAGTCACAATGTTCACATAACTCCAATTATCGCCTTTGTCGCCAAAGAGACCTCTCTTGCTCAGAAGCTTCATACTGTTCTCACTCATGTGACCACATATGCCATAAACGAGTATTATCATCATCAGATAAGGTTGTAGAAACGGTTGGTGAACCTATCATAATAGTACCCTACAAGAAATATAGATTGCTATGTCTGGTACCTTTCAACAAAGTACGAGCACCTCTGGACACTTTCAAAACTCCACCTTCGGCCGAAAAATTATACCCAAGAGACTCAAGAGTTCCCAAAGAAATCATTTTACATTTCAAGTCAGGAATATTAATGGCCTTTGTGAACTTCTAGACAATACCATCATCGGCCTTAATCTGAACTGTACCAATTCCAGCAACAATGCATTGGGTGTTATTATCTATCAAAATAACACTAGAATCAAAAGGCTCATAAGTACTGAACCAATCCTTATGAGGACACATATGATAGGTACATCCATAATCTAGAACCCACTCAGTTTTATCCCTCCTTTTAGTAGAGGGAGCAAACAAAACGTTACCATCAAAATTTAAGTCCGCAATATTAGCTTTAGCGAGTATTTGTGGTTGTTTCTTTTGTTTTTCTCTCTACTTTTCCTTTTTCAATTTATAACTATCATCAATTATGTTCCCAGGTGTGTTGTAGTAATAATAGAAATTGTCGGATTTACATCCTCTAGACTTTAATCTAGATATGTATCTATGGGTACTCCCTGTTTTAAATTTCATACCTCTAACAAACAAGCCTTCAGCTTTATCACTAGCATACACTTCAAGATCAATTTTTTTTTGGACAGCAAATTCAATTTGACATCCTCAAAAGACAATGCATCATTATTACTACATAGCATAAATTCTTTGAACCGTTTATAAGTAGGTGGTAATGAGACAACCAACGACACAACCTTATTCTCATCATCAATATGAATTTCTAAATTCTCTAGATCAATAATAATATAACTAAAGTCATTAAGATGAGTTTGGATAGTCGAAAATGTCTTTTCATCCAAACCCTCCCACAGCTCATCAATTATAGACTCGAGCCTTTGTGCCTTTCCGTCTAAAACCTTTTTGCATCCATTTTGAAAAAGAATAGCTTTCATCTAAACTTGCTATATAGAAAAATTAATCTTTCCATCAAACTTCTAAATGTTGAATTTAGAGAGGATAGAAATCTTTAAAAAAAATTCCCGATTGAGTAGAAGCTCTGATACCACTTGTTGGGGCTTATAATAGTGGAAGTAATTAAGATCAAATCAATTGGAGAATACAGAGAAGCAAAATAAATAGATGACACAAGATTTTACGTGGGAAACCAGAGTGCTTGGAGAAAAACCTACAAGATTATGAGGAGCAAATTTCACTATGAAAATAATAAAGACATTACAAATCTCCTAAGTAGCTGATGGGATTGAAGACCAAAATAATTTTACTCACAAATCCTCTCTCTAAAATTTGATGAGCCTAAAAACTTTCTCTCAAAGCTACTATGTAGAAAAAGGGATTGATTTATAACAATTGTATCTCAAAATAACCTAGCCTAGAATAACTGACTTAGGTGTGGCCCAAATAGTATATACTATAGGCTTAAGATAAATTTGGTTAAAAATCACAGAATTTGAGGAACTAACCCAACAGTATGGACATTGGACTAAAGATATCAAATTATGAAGATAGAGAAAAGAAAAATTCTACTATTTTTAAAAGTCCTATGAGAAGTTTGTGATATTTACATGTATGAGGCTTGATATTCTTTATTCGATTGGAGTATATGTCAATTTATGGAAGCTCTTACCTCCATCTATATGAAAGGTGATAAGAGGACTCTTTGCTACCTAAAAGTTGCATTTGATTTGGGACTATTTTATTCCTCTCATGGAAATTTTAAACTTGTGAGATTATGTGATAATGATTGTACAGAAGATATTGATGCTAGAAGGAGTACAACTAGTTTTGCATTTTTAAGGGTAATTGTGTTATCTTATAAAGTTCAAAAAAGCAACTTATTGTTAAATTTTCAATGGGAAGATGAAATCTTTGGTGCAAAGAGAGTGACAGGTGCACCTAATGTGTCTTCACTAGACATGAATTCACCAAGTTATGATGTTCATATATATGACACATCAGTAGTTTACTAGTTTCATTTGCCTTAGAACTATTGGTGCCTTTATATAGTTTACAAAAACAATGTTTGATTGAACTTTCGAGCCGAAATTTTAACCCGGTATCTCTGTCTCTCAATAATATGTTGTTTTGGTCAATAGATGTCCCAGGAATTCATACTTGGATCTTATTTTCGTACTGTTTAATGTTTATATAGGTGATCTGATATCACTTCATACTCTCTAAGTACTGCGGAATAAATTAATTGTCATTTCCAAGTTTTGATTTCTAATTTTCCATCTTTTGACAGTACAATTCATGCTCATGATCTACTAGTTAGGGATAAAATTCCATATTACTAGATTTTTCCATATTCCACGTATAAGTGGAATTTTTATTAGTTTGTTCTTCTTATTGTTGTTGTTGATTATCCTTTTGCATTGTTCACATAGGTGACATTACATATTCATGTTCTGACAGTACACCTTCATTTACCTTTTTCTTGTCCTTTTCTACTTTCATTAGTTAATGTTATTTATAGTTATCTGAAAAAGGCAATATCTACATGTATAATGCTTTGCCTATAGATTTTAGGATCTGCATTTATAAGAAGAGAAAGGCCATAGTTTCAGGCCATTCTTTGGTATTGGTTTAGCTAAAAGTTGTTAGACTCCACTTAGTATCCAATATATCTCCATTTTCAGATCATTCAATAAAAATGGTCGATAGGTCGTTATAAATAAATTGGGGGTAAATAAAAGTGAATACATAGAAATGCAAATTGCAACCCCTTGGAACCTTTGGCAATATATAACACTATAAGAAAATAACGATTTTGCGATGAAAAAATAGCGACAGTAAACAAACCATTGTTGTTTACCAACGGAATATATAAAGCTATTAGCAAATGTGTCATGAAAAGTTGAATTTAGCGATGGAACAATACCGTCGGCAAGTAAGGCAGGAATTAGTGGAGGGAAATGACTTGTTGACATTACGAATGGACTATTAATGACGAAATTGTCCGTCGGTAAAATATAAACCTGTATGTCGTCGCGCCTTTCTGTTTGAACGTTATTAACTTAAACAAAACGACGTTGTTTTGTTTAGGTTAAAACACTCCCACAAAACCCTTCTTCCCCATCTCTGTCGCTCCTTCGTTCTTCCCTTCCCTTCTTTCTTCTCTCTTCCTCTGGCCCTGATAGCTGTGTTTGCTCCTCCGACACGAAGTCGTCTCTCGTTCATGCTGCCTTTGGTGACATCGTACTGCTTTTGGTCCTCTTCTCCGAGTAAGAGACCATTTTCGTTGAGCTATACATGTTGACCGTGGGTGTTGTATTTTAATTAATTAGTTTGTCTTTGATTTTTTTTCTATGTTTTGGTGTTTTGTGAATGAATAATAACATTATATGTCGAAATGTATGTGATAGAAGGGGAAAAATGTGAATTTGGTTGATATAATGGGATGATTATTTTATGAACATAAGGTATTTGATAAAATGCCTATATGTCCCTAAACACATGCTTTCAATTACAAATTGTTTTATCACAATCAATATTTAGAACTGTAACTAAGTTCTATATAGAAAGACTTTTTTTATAAAATATAAAACAAAAGATATTGATTAGATGGTCCAACTTTGTTGGTAATTGTTTAGAAAAAAATTTGACATAGTGAGAAGAGAAATGTTTGGAAAGAAGAAATAGGATGAAGATCGTCCACGTTTGAGCGCTCAAACATTTTTGGCAATATGTCCATTTGTTATGAACTATATATTTATATATCTTATAAGAAATTAGCATAAGTAGTACCATGCCTCTTTATATTCCAAACCACACTTATGTATAAAGATACCATCACCATTTATTACAGGTAAGTAATACATACACTTTAAAATTGTAATATTATTATTATATAGAAAGAATATCATACCTTAATACAAACTATACTAGGACATTATATAAATAATCATTAAGGAAATCGAAGTTGACATTGATTAATTATCCAATGACTTTTGGTGTAAAACATATTACGTTGGGCCCCGTTTTCGGAACCCAACCTTCTTGCGAAAACATGAACGCGTGCCTATTCCCTTGAAGGGTTTTTTTTTTAATTCTTGTTAGACATTATTAATACATGTTCAATCTTATAACATCCCAAAATTCACTCACAATTTGATCAATGTCGTGCCCAAACAAAACAGTCACTATGCTTGAACTCATTTCTCCTACTTGCGAACAGAATTTGGAAATCTTCAAATCCAAATTTCAATTTGACTTCTTCATAGAAATCATAGATCTATGTCTCTTTTTTATTTTGAAACAAGAATCACCTCAAACCGAGCTCTACATCTCAAGATATGCTTAAAAAGCTAAAACGTGTGCATACTCCAATTATGCTCTCCAAACCGACCCCTCACTTGTTCTAATGTAAACTTTCTCAAAATAACTCAAAAGGATATTATTTTTCATAAGAGATAGATACATGTCTTAGGAATCTATTGCTTTAAGAATCACTTCATTTCAAGGTCGGATGAGGGAGTTATGATCAAAAGAATAGACCTTGTTTATCCCTTAAATTGATTTGTACCTCTCTTGGCGCGATCGCCATAACTTTTGATCTAGATGTACGATTATTGTTTTTAGACCATTAGAAAGTAGACTTCAAGAGCGATAACTTTCATGAAGACTACAAAACCTGATTCTGCCTCAAAGAGGGTTAAAAATCACAATTTGTCCCGTGCATGTCCGTTAAATGGACATGCATGTCCATTTAACGGACATAAATCAACCAAACTGCACCATTTCACCCGAAAAGGTACGTTAAACGGACATCCATGTTCTGTTTAACGGACATAGACTGCTCAAGGGGTGTTTTTACACTCGAGAAGGTCCGTTGAACGGACTTCCATCCCTAAAGTCCTCAAATGCCCCTCCAATGCTTCCAACAACCTTCCTAACATCACAAACACTTATAATCTTCCCAAATTCACTTATTCTCATGCTAAAACAATTCATAACAACTCAAACACCAAGTTCAACTCACCAATTTCTCAAATCTCAACTCAATTGGTTCATCAAAACACAATTTCCTATCATTTACCATAGCTACCATCAAACACAAATCCTATGCAACATTATAACTTGTAACAATCATATCTCTTAACTTCGATACCTAAAATTTACAAACTTTAGAGCGTTTGAAAGATAAAGAGATCTTCTACAACATCTAAGAAGACCATTTTTGCTAATTCTTTTTAAATTGTTCCAGATTTTCCCTTGAATCAATTCACAACATTTACCCTTATGAAAACTTATAATTCATCTCATTTCCTTAACTAAAACAACACATTCTTGTCCATTCAACTACCAATTAGAATTCATCAAATTATCAACTTCAATTCATTTTGCTCTCCATATTCATCAACTTCTCATGATTCATTGTATTCCATAACAAATCACTTACATATAACCATAAGTCATCCATTAACTCAAGTGGATAGCCTCATTCAATTTTATCTAATTTCAACCCACATCATCATACACAATTCATATTCTAATTTTACAATCATCCAAAATTCCCATGTCTCTTTTCCATAAAAATCTCACTGATTTGCACATATATATATTTACATATATACCAACCATTCACGCGCAACATTCATCATATTCATCCATATACAAATTTACATTTCATGTCCATATACAAGTCCATTTTTTCATTTACATCATAAATTAAGAGTTTGCAAACTTTAATGGCATTTCCAAGCCACAATACAATCTCAATATAAATGTCCAATATGCCAACATTCAAACCCAAAATGCTCAAAATACACTTGTAGCCTTGTTTTACATCAATTATTCCAAAACAACACAAAACATGAAAAAATCCGAAGTAATGCCTTGGTTCTCACTATGTTTCTTGGTAAACACCTGGAGATGGGGAAAGAGAATGGGGGTGAGCTTTAAAAGCCCATGGGTAACATGCTTATAACAATAACAAGCAAAAACTGTTCAAAAAGTCCATTGTTACAAAACGCTTATTGAATCATAAAACTCACTTTTCTCAGAAATCTTGTCAAGAAATCAAAATCGCAATAACGCAACTCATGCATTTTTCAACTTGTTCATAAATAATGAATGCATCAAAACTTGTCACAAATCATAAACATATAAACACATCATAATGGTTTGGGTGGATCCAAAACAAAACGTACTACACATTTCCCTTAAGGGTCCTGGGTAGCCTTGAACAAAGCGTACTAACGTTTTGCGTAGACATGAACTTATGGGAGTCCATGAAGGAGCTCCATGCCACTAGCGGGCGGGTCAACGTGCACGTGATTTAACTTAGGGGACCACCACAAACCCACATAATGATGCATTTCACAACTTGAAACAGAGTGCCCAATGGCACAATTCAAAAACTTAATTTTCATAAGCATGCAATATTTCAAACACATTGCCATCATCCTTTCACAATTCTTCAATCAAACTCACATAGTAATTTCTCAATCAAACAAAAGCAATAAATGCAACAATTATAAGGCAATTGAGAAATCATTTTATTTTCTTGAACAAAAAGAAAGCATAATGGCTCATTATCCAATTACAAACATGAAACCCACCTTGAAATTCCTTGCTTGCAACTTGACTCAAATTGCCTCCCTTTGCTCCTCTTGCCTCGCTCTCTTGAATTTCTTCACAAAGTCAAAATCCCCAAATCAATAGTGATTCAAATTGGACAACCCACAATACATAATCTCCAAAATTGATCTTGCATAACTTAAACACATACATTTCTAAGCTATCTAAACCCAAAACTCTCAACAAAATCTAAAGATGTAAAATCCCACTTACCTTGAATTTTCACCAAATGAAGAGTTTCTTGGCTCATAAGGAAGCTCTCATGCTCCTTTTCCTTTTTCCCTTCTTGAGTGACTTGAAAATCCCTCTTGAAGACCATGAAAAATCGAAACCTATCCTTTCTTTCTTCTTTTCTCTCTTCTTCTCCACGACTCTCTCCCTCTCTTCTCTCTTTTCTTGTCTTTTTCTTCTAATTTTTGCACCCCTCTTCCCTTAAATACCAAAAGAATGAACAATGACCCTTATCCCTTACAAATAAGCCTTGTAACTTAAAAACTTAAATTGTCTTCCCAAAATGCCCTCATACATAAACTTACTACCTTAATTCAATTTAACCCATATCATATGAGCTTAGTCATATTAACCTGCTAATTAATTCCCATTAACATGCTAATTAATTCCAAAAAATACTCTAATAATACCTCAAATTTCATTTAATTCATACTGAACTCTTTCCAAAAATGAAGGTATTTTCTAATCATGAAATTGAAGGAATTTTGGTAAAACTTCCTTCTAGACAAATGTTTCTCATTGTCTCACTTTTCTAATGACTCCAAAATCATTCAATTTGGTTCCATAGTCTAAGAGTTATGTTCCAAACATTTTCAGACTATTCATATCCAAAAACAATATTATGTTCTTAACTTCCATCCGAAAATTGACATTCTTAGAGACTAAATTTACGCTCAATTTCATCAAACAATTTGTAGCCTTATCTCTCTAGCTTAATCTAAATAAAAAATCATCTCATTTTGATAACTAGAGATCAATTTATGACTAGAACACTAGAGCATGCTCAATGAACATATTCATTTTCCAGCTTTTAATTTCCAATATTTCACATACAATAATTCTAACTTCCAAGAAAAGTTTGGGGTCCAACATATTAATATATAGATTGCTTCTAGGCGAGTAATATAGACAAATACCTCTTTATAGTCAATGCCTTGTTTTTAGTATAAATTTTTAACTCTAAGCTTTACCTTGTATCTCTTTACCTCACCATTGGGATTTTCTATTTTTTATACTCGTTTGAATCCAATTACATGATAATATCTTATATTAGAAATAAATTCTCGAGTATCATTCTTTTTAATGGCTTGAATTTCTTCATTCAGTGTATGAATCCACTTCTCATTCTTACTAACATCTTTAAAATTTAAAGAAACAATATCTATAAGTAGACAGAATAAGATATGATTACCATAAACTTTGATAAGTCTTTAATATCCTGAAAGTCCTATGCTTATTAGTAAAGATGTGGATGATGATGCTTACGATGATGGGATTAGTGAGATTAATGAAAAAAATCATTTTTGGAATCTTAAACTTCCTCATTTTCTTCTTAATTAAATTTAACATCTATATTGATTAAATTTAACCCAAAATGTTTCTTCATTAAATTTAACATCTATATTGATAACAATATTTTCATTACTTGTATTGAAAAACTTGTACCCTTTTGATTATGATGCAAAAGGCTTCACTCCTCACTATGCTTCTTATGGAGTGACATATATGAAGCACCTTTTAGGACTAAAATTTAAAAGATAAACCACCCATACAACTGCTTGCGTCTAAATCTCCTTAGGCATCATTTTGTTTTTCAAGCTGTTCCTTGCTATATTTAGGATTGTTTGATTCTTTCTTTTAGGTATTATATTTTATTAGGGAGATCTTATGATTATAAGATGTTGATAAATTTTTTGCAATTTAGAAAAGCTCTTAAAATTATATTCTCCACCGATATCAATTCTTAAAGTTTTAATTTGAAAACCACTTAGATATTTGTATTGATGAGTTAAGTTGGCTTAATAGATCTTCAAAACAACTAGTTCAGAAAGTTTGATTTTTAAGCATTTGATATTTTGCTCTCTCATCTTGGTCATGTTTGCTGTAAGCATTTGAATCATTTATGGTGATCTAGCTTATGTTCGTTATTAAGAAAGCATATCTTCATCTAGAATGCTTCTAAACTATGAACAAATTTCTTATTGGTTGTAGAAACTCATTTGTTGGTAGTATTTCTATTTAGAAGGAGATTGAAGAGAAGCTTTAACATGTATTCAAATGACATTCATTTCCTTATATTTTTGACTCATGTCAACAATGATTTTTCACACATTTTAATCGAATTTGTATCAGTTTCTATATTTTCATATAGGTTGGTCATCATCTTCCTTCACGTACTTCTGGAAGATCATTCTGCATGTCAATTGAGGTTAGTGATTTTGTTTTTTTACTAAGTTTTTTGAACTTGGTATAATGTGGGTATTTGTTTGCGGTTTGAACTGGGAATCTGAACGTATTACATGACAGATTGAATTTGGCTTGCATAAACTAAAAATTATTTGTTGTACGAACTTCAGTTATGCATGAATTTGTATAGGACGAGTTTGACTTATACTATTGTTCCAATTACCTTAATTATGTGAATCCCTTATTTCATTGATGCTTTTTTAAATGATGAGGTTCTGTTTACTTTTTATGTGCGCATTTTTACATGGCTGTTTTTTTTATTAAATTGTATATCTTAAACTAATTTATCAAAATAAGTATTCATATTTTTATTAGTACTTATGAAATTTGACACTAGTACATATTTAATATAGGAGTTTTAACATTAATTATCTTCTAACATATATGTTTGATGTTAAGTTTACAAATATTTTAGATCTCAACCCATAAACCTGAACCCATAACTTGTGATCCATACTAACTGTGAGGCTTATCGGTGAAAAATACGAGGAGTCTAGAGGTCACAAGGAGAACTTGTGATCTTGATTCACATATCTTATCTTAGATGTTTCGAAACTTGTTGCTAACATGAATGATACTAACTATGGATTAACTGTTTTATTTTAATAGTTGTCCAGAAATGAGTTTTTAGGATAGATCCTGGATATATAAAAGAAAATTTATTTATGGTTTCATTAATCCTGAATTTGTTGAGGGAGTAGAAGCTTTTATTCATTATGCATGTTCTCAACCTGCATACATGTAAGTGTAAGTCGACTTGTACACTCCGGTAACTCGACTTACACATGTCTAGTACCTATAAGTCGACTTGTACTTTGGTAACTCGACTTATGCAAGGATGGTACTGTTAAATTGTGCCCTAAAGGCAATTCCCTTCAGCGCGTTTTATTCAAAGCCGTGTGCAGACTGTATGAATAAAGAAAGAAAGGCATATTTCATTAATTTGGTATTCATTATTTATGAATTGATATTGATCTTTAATCGAATTAATGAAGTC
>JAOQMR010000110.1:0-23120 GCA_027563865.1 Erythroxylum pelleterianum
TCCTATAGGTTCTTTAGGTTCAGGTTCAGGTTCAGGTTCGTGAAATCGCCGAACCTGACATTCAGGTTCAGGTTCAGATTACTTATGAACGGGTCAGGTTACCCTACCATGAACACCCTTCATCAGAAGGGCTAGAGATAATCCTAGTTGTTTCATCTGTACTCCTGTGTAGAGAAGGAAACTCTTCTTCGTATGGCTTAGAAAATGTTAGATTCAGATAACAGTTAAATGATACGGACCGATGTAAGGACTAGACTCTATTAAACTTAACAGTGAATCCTAAGAGTTATAGAACCTAGCATTTCTCAATACGATCAAAATGGATGTGTCCAAACCTTCTTTAACAAGGGGCTTTACTCTTATTAGCACTAATCTTACGTGGATATACATATGTGAATGGTTTCAAGGGGCTTTAAAAGAGGAATGTGACATTCCTCTATTTTGACGTTGTAATCCATTTTTTTGAAATGGTTTGAATTTTAATTGTTGATAAATTTAGACATTTTGAACTTTAGTGATTTCCCGATTATTAGTAGACTTCTCAAAGTTTTCAATTATTATTTCATCATTGTTCACGAACCTTTCATTGGTACTAGAGGTAGACGTACTAGAAGTGGTTGGGTCGGATATATCGGGCCCAAGCCCAATCTCATAGGCCGATCGATCAGTCTTACCCCACAGATTGATTTGGGCTTAGTCCATACATTCACAGCCCATTAGCATGAGGATGCCGCCCTAGCATGAGGATGCCGCCCATGCACGAATATAAGAAACATAAGGACTCAAAACCTAGCAAGAAATCCTATATAAGGTATCACCTTCTCTTAACAGAGGTATGCCATCTAAAACCTAGCTGTTTCTCTGTATTCTTGGAACCCTTCTTCCACCAAATCACTAACTTGAGCGTCGGAGGGGCCAATCGGAATCTCACCCCCGACGTGCCTTTTTCTATTTTACAGGTACATTCACGACAGATCCACCACCGAGGACAGCCAGCTCATGGATCCAAGCACCAGCTTTCAGTTCGGCCAAAATCAGGCTGAACCAAGAAGTATACTTAGATCTCGTAAAGAAATATATTTTTTTAAGAATATTAGTTTCTTCGGTTATGAGTAGACTAAACCAACAAACTTACAAACCATTCCTTGACTCAAATTGTCACGACCACTTACCTTTAGCGGACATAAACCAATAAATATATTCAATACTAGATTGTTATCTTCTTAAAAAACACTTGGCTCTTATACCAAGGGGCGAGAGCAAGACCAACCAAAAAAAAGAATTTAAATATCAAATATCTAATTATAAATAATTAAAATAATTTGAATAATTAAAATATGAAATAACAAATAGTATTATGGATAAATTTTGCAAAAATTATTACTTATTTTATTATTTATTATAATATAATGCAATGATTTTTGTTAATATTTATTAATAAATATTTTGTAAAATTTTAAAATAAAATTATTTATTTAGAAATTATGAGTTTTATTCAATTTTATAATACTAATCAAAACTTTAAAAATAATAATTAAATATATAAACTTTTAATTTATAACTTAGAAATATCATTAATTCTATAGGTAAATGTGCTAACATGATATGTTAAGTGGTAAAACTATTTAACATGATGATATCCATATGACATATAATTAACATGTCAATTATATATCACGTGAACGTCATCATGTCAAATATTAATTATAAGATTAATGACGAGTTATTTTTATTATAGATTATAATATTTTATTATTATTAATTTATAAAATTAGTTAAAATGGATTTTTATTATAATTTATCCCGCAAATTTAATGTCCTTTAAGTCTTCAATGTTCAAGTATGGGTGACCATAACCAGCCTCGGACGTGTTTGAGAAATAGCTGATAAGCTATTTTTTTAGTTTATTGAATAAAAATTAATTTTTTTTATCATTTCAAAAAGTTATTGACGTATTTAGTGAACGACTTATTAGTTATCTTATTTAACTCTAATAAGTTGATTTTTAAAAGTTCCATAAGAGGAACTTTTTTTATGAGCAACCAAAAATTAATATGTCAAAAACCAATTATACCCTCCTTTTATAATTTTTTAATTATGTTAATTATGCTATAGTGATATTATGGATAATTCAAACTCAAAATCATGCATATATTCTACAGTGATAAAATATTTTACAATGAAGTAAGTTTTTTAATTATAAAACTTGCGAGCTTTTTTACTAAAGAAATAAGTTTTTTAGTTAAAAAATAAAAATTATGTTATAATGACAAAATTTTTAAGAATGTTCTATGTTTTTTATTAGAATTAAAAACTTAAATTTTTGTAAAATTAAATATCTAATCATGTCCTTATAAATTCTTTTTTTATGTCATACTCTTAAAGTCATTTTACACTTAAACAGTTAATGATAAACAGCTAATTTTACCAAACTTCTTTAATAAACAGTTGATATTATTTACTAATCAACTCAGAATATATTAAGGTTTTAAAAACCAGACCGAACAGTCTGATCTGACTGGAAAAAGTTTGAACTGGTCAATAGTTTGGATCGGTTTCACCTAATAACCCCTATGTATAAAAATCGGCTGGTTTAAACTTTTTTGGTTGAACCGGACTGTTTGTTCCGGTTTTTAAAATCTTAAGCAAACTTGCATAACCTTTTTCATGGATCACTCTTTTTTTTAATTTAATTTACCTTTTATAGTTTCTTCTTTTACAAGGAAAACAATGTAGAACTTAAAATTTTCCTATTTTATAAAAACAACCTAAAAAAGAAAATCAATCAATTATATGAAAACAAAAATTATAAATTATAAATGTTTGATTAAACCGGAATAACAATCGCCATTAAATCATTTTTATTTATATGAAAAGCATAAATTATGCTTCGACGTCAAAAGATTAGTGTTTTGGTTTAACTAAAATAAACAAGCATTAAGGAGTAGTTACCTGCAAAAATGCATAAATATCCTACTATTGTCTTTTAAGTTTAGTAGATAAAGTTAAGGTAATTAATGATTAGAATATCTAATTTATTATTAATACACAACGAACTCGGTCTATTGTGTTTTTATTTACTTTTAACTTTAAAAGCTTGTTTCTCAAAAGTATATTATGTAGTTCAACGTACATCTCTTCTAGATAAAGCTATTATTGAAACTTCACTTTGAGAAATTCAAAACATTTTACTTGGGCGTAAATTCTGACTCACATATTCGTATTCTCCAAATTGGGTTCTAAAAAGGAGAAAAATTAATGATCACAGAATAAAATACGGAAGAAAGGAAAAAATATCTGAACATTCTCTGCGAATCATCCACTACTCGTAAATTTCATTATTTTATCAAACATTATTTTTACTTATTCTTATAATTTTTACTTCTTATTCATTATATACCAGTTTTATAGCAGTTTATTGTTGATTGAACCTTTAAAGTTTAAATCTTTCCTCCGATCGGTTCAATATCTAGTCTAATTTTTAAAACATTAGCTAATATAATCAATTATAAGTTATGTCAGCTTGGAGATAATATGGCCTCATTGGTAAATAAATTATTTGTCAAACAGGCCTATTACGATATTACCTCCAAGCTGAAATTAGCAATTACCTCCACAAACCTCCCATTTTGCAGAAATGGTAAACACATGCTGTATACATGAGGACAACAAGTGGCTTGAACACATAAAACGACACGTAATGGAATCCCTAAGGAGAGGCTCTTTTCGATGCCCACCAAACCCAACCGCCCACTTTAACGCCGTTTCCGTTTGTTGTCTCCAATCTTCTTCAGATTTAGAACTCCGAGCCGGAGGGTACATTAAAAAATGTTTCTTTTCGATTGGTTTTATGGAATTCTCGCTTCTCTGGGTCTATGGCAGAAAGAGGCTAAGATTCTGTTTCTGGGTCTGGATAATGCCGGCAAGACCACTCTTCTTCACATGCTGAAAGATGAGGTTTGTATGGGTCAATCGATTTTGTTTGTGTTTTTGATGTGGGTATTGTTTTGTGTGTTTGTTGAATAGGAGATCTGTTTGTTTGCAGAGATTAGTACAACATCAACCGACACAGCACCCAACATCGGAAGAGCTGAGTATAGGAAAAATCAAGTTCAAGGCTTTTGATTTGGGTGGTCATCAGATCGCTCGCAGGGTGTGGAAAGACTACTATGCTAAGGTCACTGTTCATTTCTTATTGCTTATTGACTTTTTTGATGCTGGAAATATATTTCGCTTGCTTCTTGGTCAAGCGATTTTAAAAGGGTAGACGTATGGACGATCCGAGGAATAAGAGCTTTTTCTTTCCCCTCTGTTTTATCTGAATCAGTTCATTGGTACTTCGTTTTCGGAGTGTTTTCTTATGGGATATTTTGGAGACAAGATTTCAGGAAGGGGTACCCAAACTTCTTTATAAAAAATGTTGACTTTTGTTGATGTAGGGATGTTTTGATTCGATTCATACTGTGAGCATTATTTTGTTTTACCATGCTGGTCTTTGTAAGGTGTAGTCTGTGGTTGCTTAGTGTAATATGAATTTAGATTTGGCATGACACTCTTGTGACATTTAGATGTCCTTTTTTTTTTTTGGCTAACGTGTCTCATTGATGTTTGCTAGATCTGGTTTCTGCCCGAGCTATCACGAGTAATATGTATATTTTTTTTAATTTTCCTTGCAAATTTGATCACAATGTTGGAGATCAACTGAGATTTCATCTCTCTATTCTGCAAAAATATTTACTCTCTCTCTTCAATCCAAATTTAAGCTTTGAGTTGAAAAGGCATCTTTATAATGTGCCTCCATAATGCCAGAAGTTTTCTTTTTGTTTGTCTGATTCATGGGAGGCCAACATGGATAATGGAATTTCGCTGATATCACCTTAGATGTTTTTAATGGAGGTGTATTAATTGTAGCTTTCCATACATTCACAGTTTAAACCTAACATAAGGTGATTTTGGATAGGATTATAGCCTGAAAGGCCATAACTAATGGAAAGATTATTGTTAGCACACACTACTGAAGTCTCGGCAATCAGATATTTTGGCAAATTAAGGTTATTTTATACCAATCTTTTGCTGGCCATATACGTCTCTTTGTAGTTCGTTTGTTACCTAAATGTCACTCTATTGAAGTGTCCATCCGATCTTCCAAAAGAGTATGAAACAGACAAGTCATATCTCTATGAGCAGGTGGATGCAGTGGTTTATCTGGTGGACGCCTATGACAAGGAAAGGTTTGCAGAATCGAAGAAGGAGTTAGATGCCCTTCTATCCGATGAAGCCTTGGCCAATGTTCCATTTCTCATTTTGGGTAACAAAATTGACATTCCCTACGCAGCTTCTGAAGATGAGCTTCGTTATCATCTTGGGCTCACCAATTTCACTACTGGCAAGGGTAAGGTGAATCTTTCAGACTCCAACGTTAGGCCACTCGAGGTTTTCATGTGCAGTATTGTTCGCAAGATGGGATATGGTGATGGATTCAAGTGGCTCTCCCAATACATCAAGTAGAGTTAGGATTCTTATCTGGCTCTGTATTCTTTTTGAGTTATTATGTTAGTTTTGCAGTGTCTTGCTACAATTAGATTATAAAAAACAGGAATTTTTTGTTTGCCTTTTACAATTCTATTGGCATAACATTAACATTTCGTTCATAATTTGGTCTTTGTGAAACTGGGGCTTATTGAATCGGTCCCATGATAGATCAGCACGTTTTCTGGAGCAATGGGTTGAAATGTTAATTTAGTTATCTGCTATGTTTTGAAGTCTTGGTCATTTCTTTTCACGCGTTCCCCATGAAATGCTTCTTTACTGGATTGTTATAGTATTAAACAAAGATATTACTTATGTTCACCAATTGCCCCTGTTATAGTGAAACATACGGACTACGTTTAAGCATCCAAATTTAAGCCACTGTTAAAGCTATCAAATTATCTTGGAGTTCTACTTCTGCACAAACGAGTGAACAAAGAGAACCTATCAATATATTCTTGACAAAATTTACCAGCACTTATCAGGCTGGTCTGTCAAACTTTTATCCTTTGCAAGACGTATCACTTTAGCTCAATCCGTCCTAGTGGCCCTTCCTAGCTATACTATGCAGACGGTCCGACTATTCCGCTGTCTTTGCAATGCACTGGAGAAGCTAATGCGACAATTTTTGTAGGGTTCGTCTAATGGAAAAAAAGTGGATTCACTTAGTTAACTAGGATGACGTTTGTAAACCAAAAGAAATGGTGGGTCTTGGCATTCGGAAAATTCGTGAAACCAATAATGCCTTCTTAGCAAAATTGCCAAGCCTAATGTCTTATGGGTAAAAGTTCTCTCTGCGAAATATAACTTTGATGTCAATAACCTCCCCACCACTATTGACACAACCGGCGGATCAATGATTTGGAAGAGCATAAAGACTACTTGGCACCTAGTGCTCCAAGGCATGAAATGGGTGGTCGGTGATGGCATTAGGACTAGATTCTGGCTGGACCCTTGGGTTGAGGGAGTGGGACCTCTTATTAAACATGTAACCACCCCAGTTCCTGCGCCTTTTCGCTATCTTAGTGTCCAACATTCTGTGGATATTAACGGTAATTGGAATTGGAATGCCTTTCAAGGTTGTCTCTCGATGTCGATTTACAAGTCCATAACAGGAACTTTCCCCCCGAAGCCCTACCTAGGGTAGGATAAGTTAAGCTGGGACATTTACGATACCGAACACTTCTTTGTAGCTTCTACTTATTCCATGTTAATGGATCACGAGGACACCGTAATTACTGGTATTTGGAAGGCAATCTGGCAATGGCAAGGCCGTCGACGTATTCGATCCTTCCTCTGGCTCCTCGCACAAGATCAGTTACTCACTAACCAACATCGAATCTGTAGGCACCTCACTATGGATGGAACTTGTTATCACTGTGGACTCGAAGAATTCTCGCAGCATACAGTGAGAGACTACGTCAAAGCCCGCCAAGTATGGAACACCTTCCCTCCACAACTAGTTAATAATGATTTTTTCACTATGCCAGCTCGATAGTGGCTCATTACAAACCTCCAACACCACCGATGAGTGTATGGGTAGGATTGGTTGATCTTATTTGGTACTACTTGTTGGCTCTTATGGACATAGAGAAATATGACCCTCTTTGATGAACATTTTATTTGGCCATCCTCACCCATTTATTGTGTTTTGTTTTATGCAGATCAGATCCACAAGTCAGCCGCTTGGCAGAGTTGAGCTGTTACGGGACATCACTCTCGACACGCTCAACTCATAGGATGGCACAAACCTTCTATTGGGTGGGTCAAGTTAAACATGAATGGCGCATGCAAACAGTCCTCATCCTCAGCCATAGCCAGAAGCATCCTCCGTGATAGTACAAGCAATTGGCTTGGAGGTTTCATCCAAAATCTCGGTTGGTGCTCATCGGTGTCTGCGGAACTCTAGGGAGAGTATACAGGGTTCACGCTTGCGTGAAACCTAGGCTATCGCCGGATCGAACTCGAAGTGGACTCGATAACGACAATCAACCTCCTTTTTTTTTCAATGATTCTCAATCCCATAATTCAGGGTATTAATGAAGTGTTTACTTGGAATTGGACTGTTGTATATCGTCATATCTATCGCGAGAGTAACAGATGTGCTGACTGGCTAGCGAACTATGCAGAATATTTTGATTTAAGAACCACTTATTTTGATACTACACCCATTGAGTGCTTTATTCTCCTCTTAGAGGATATGTTGAGGATGTGTTTCCCTATACTAGTTGTATAATATGTTTTCTTCCCTCTTAATAAAACAAAAAAACAAAAAGTAATCAAGTAAAGCCCCCGTTTTTGTATCTAAACACTTGTTATTGGGACAGGATTCTCTGTCTAATATTATGGTGTTTTATTTTCTCATAAATCTTAGTCATTTGTTTATGCGGATCCCGTGTTTATTTATGCAGGACCTACGCATGACCCACATAAATGAATGACTGAGATTCATGGGATAAAATAAAACACCATAATATTAGACAGAGGATTCAAACTCCTTGTTATTTGTAGGCCCGTCGTAAAGTGACCGGAAGATTTTTGCGTGAAGTCATGATATTACTGGCATGTATTGAGAACCTAATCGTTGGGAGGGTCTCTTCTTCTTCTTCTTCTTCACGCAAAAATTTTCCGGTCACTTCTTCTTTTTTTCAGGTTCAGATGCAACTTGTTAATTTGCGAAGTGGACATTTTTTCGTTTATATCAGAAAGCTTAGACTCGAGCTTTAATGTAGATGGAAGTTAAATCTCGCATGACAATCGATATATAGTTACGTGAAAGAGCGCATCTTGTGGGCTTTTAAAAAAAAAATTTCTGGGAAAACACATGAATCTTTAACATAAACGCCTAGTTTTATTTATAGCAAAACCTTGCAAGAAAGGCAAACAAGGAAATGCAAAGCCCTAAAGATATTTGATACTGACATCATGACCCCCCTCAAATACTTAAAACGGATTGAAAGGTATAAGATGCATGATTATGCCAAGACGTACAAATCCCTGCCTGAAACAACTATACACATAGTCATATTATCAACAGCATCAGCCCTGCAATCGTCCTCATCTTTCCATATTGATATCAGGTTCCGTAAGCCCTTCATATTGCAGCTGCAGAAAGAATAAACCAAAAATATTTATATGCAAGATTAATTTGAAAGACTTATCATCTTACTGCTAGATTACACACCTTTGCTTCATTATGTGCCAATTTCATCCTCCGGTATTCTTCTTGTGCTTTCTTTGATCGGAACATGGCTTGAACCCGTACAACAGATCTATCAATACGCTCCTCAGCTTGAAGGCGGCTGTTTCTGTAGAATTCCTCTTCCACATCACTTTCCTGCTTTTGATCTGAAACTACCTCATCAGAATCAACTTGAAGACCACGAAACCCTTTTCTCTTTAAACGCCATCGCAATATAGCTTTCTCAAGTACTCCAACTGACCAGATAATCTTGCGATACTGCCTCCTTACTTGAAAACCTCTGAAAGCAGCCTGCATTGGATTAAAATCAACGGCAACTTATTATACCTGGATATCTCATCCTAATGAACAACTGTTCAACAAATTGGATTTCTTAAGTATGACATGCACAGTTTATCAGATGTCATGCTGACAAGATTCACTACCCAAGATGTTATAATATTTGGTGATTTGATGTAAACTTTATCTTTTTACTTGTTCTTGCCCAACATCTTCATATGCCCATATGAGAATATAAATCTGGGCTACGTTTTTATTTAAGAAATCCATCTAGTGCAGCATAAACCATAATCAGATTGGGGTTGCTCTTAAGTGGTGTTGGTTTTAAATAAATACACCAATTGACAGTGAAAATGAATCTTACCTACTGATTCACATTGATAGGCATTTTCTTTATTATTTCAGAAAGCTAGTCAACACTTACTTGAATTTTGATAGCCTGACGTCGCAAATTAAGGAACTCCTTCCTTATCTTCCACACGCGGAACCTATGCTGGATGCGGGCTGCAGCAGCCATTTTTTTACGGGTCTCATAATTACGAAAGGCATGTTGAATCCTCATTGCTGCAACTATGCACCTAGCTTCATCCTCCGCATTGGCAAACTCTACTGCGTTAGTTCTTACTTTCAGAGAGTGTTCTCTGAATGCAGTTTGTATGCGTGCAGCCGCTTCAGCAGCTGTCCGGTAAGCAGCCAAAGTGTCCTTCAAACAAAGCTCATCCTCGCTTAGATTCACTGAATTTGTCGTCTCAGTCGCACCGGTTTGAAGAGTACCGCTGACGTTCCCTGCTATAGACATATCTTCAAAATGTGCTACTAAAGCCTTTTCTGACAAATAT
This sequence comes from Erythroxylum pelleterianum, assembly GCA_027563865.1. Classification (NCBI taxonomy): domain Eukaryota; kingdom Viridiplantae; phylum Streptophyta; class Magnoliopsida; order Malpighiales; family Erythroxylaceae; genus Erythroxylum; species Erythroxylum pelleterianum. The sequence goes on from JAOQMR010000110.1 coordinate 9,850, forward strand.
GCTGCTAATCCATCATAACCCTTCGCAGATGCAAGATCAGCAGTGGTGCATCCACCGGGGTTCTGTTTAGTAGGGTCTGTCACCAAGTTTGGCTTTGCCCCAGCAGATAAGAGAACAGCAACCATTTTTTCTCTGGACAGGATATTCTCAGAGTTCAAGAATAGTGAAAAGTTTAAGGTTTGGGGAACATGATATAAGCTTCTAATCTTTCCAGGGTACTACAGTTTCCAGGAATATTTGTTTTTTTAATAAATGACACCAAAGATACGTACTATTCTATCCACAATCTCATGAAAGGTGTATGAAGACAAGAAAGTTGAGGGGCAAGTGAAAAAAAAATCGTAAGTATCCTATGTCATTAGCTTTAAGAGCCAGAAAGGAAGCAATATACTGAACAGTCAAACATATGATGCACTAATAAAACATAATGTCACATACCTTCCACAATATGCTGCCCAATGAAGGGCTGTCCATCCATTTTTATCACGAAAATCTAAGGACAACCCTGACCATGAAAACAAATAAACAGCCCAAGTATACCCAAGAATAGCACACAAATGAATTACTCCTTGCCCATATCCATCACGTTCGGTGGTTTTGCAACCTTCAGCTACTCTATCCAGAAGCCATTCCCTCAGAATGTTCTTCAGAGTAAGTTCGAGTAGGCCATCCTTAGCTTGTGCAAATGAAACCCTGTTCTCCTCAATTGACTTAATTAAATACTCCCAACTGCCAGAAACATGAGACGTTTTATGGGCAAAATTCTTAGCCTCCTTCAAGTTAACTGGAGAAACCTTACTGGATAGAATGTTAAGGTTCTTGGATGTGGAGAAGAGTAAATGAGCAAGTCGCATCTGAAGTTGAAATTCTTCCCACTTGGACTTTTCTTCTGAAGAAACCAAAGGATCTTGAGGTAAACAAGTGCGGTGCTCAAAATTTAGGACCTGGCTAATTGGTTTATGGCCATCCCAACTCAGGCAAATATTCACCAATCCAGGGGAATGTGGTGATACAAAACAACGGTACACTCCAGTTTGAACAGTTTCTAGAGGAAGACTTTCATCACCACAGATACAATAAAGATTGGACTTCACCAGATGGCGATGCTTTTCATGGAAATATCCAGTAACTAGAATCTGCAATTAAAATTTATCATTAACCTTTCAAGTACATGCCTTGTACTCGTCAGTACAATCACCAAAATTAACTGATTGCTCTAATAATGAACAGAAGTCCAAAATTATTCACAAGATATAGATCCAAACGATTCCAAAACAAAAGCTCCTTATTTCAGAAGAACAAGTAAACAATATTAAATTGTTCATCCGATAGGTTAAACAATATAGAATATATAATAGCATATTGGATGTCCAAGCTCCAAGGGAAAACTAGCTTTCGGGACAGGATAAACTCTATCTAATATTTAATGCAGCTTCCAGGGAGGGAATTCCCCAAGATAAAGAAGAATCACAGAGTAGAGGAGAAAATTTACCAGTAATATAATCATGTAAACTGAAGTAAGATATCCTGATATCGAGTTACATAATAATCAAAATTTCCACAACTATATTTGTTCCACAATTACTCTATCCTCACAAGCACCTTCCCTTCTTCCCAAATGCACTTTTTAATAAGGATGTTCATAGTCATCCACCCAATTGAGACAAAAGCGATAGTGGTTAACCTTGTAGAACTCTTGAAAACATTCCATATGTAACTAGTCTCATATACAAAAGGTCCAAGAAGACTTGAAACTAGTATATCTATTCTTGCAACTGCTTAAGCCAAATAATCAGTTAAATATCAGGAAGACAATGGAGATAAAAATTGCAGCAGGAGACAATTATCACAATAGTCATTGGGATTTATGATACAATCTTGTACAAATTATTTATCCTTTCCTTCAAATCTTGCAAAATAATCTTTAATAAGATGCCATCTTGACACCTGAAGTGATAGTTCAGGCTCTCCTTGAAAAAAGAAATATGGAGTTGCCAAATTAATTAATAATTCAGGAATTTCCTCTCCAGAGAAGGATGAAACGTAAACTCTGAACTCAAGAAGCTACCAAAAATATTAGGGAAACCAAGTCTTTCTATTCAGATAATTTAAGACACTTATAATGATCACTGGAAACTTTTTCATTGGCTTTGCAAAGTTACTATTATCTACTTCAAAACAATATGTCAAGGATTCTGCTATTTGATTCCTTCAAGCAACAAGACAAAGTCAAGAAATGATCTCTCTTTTACGTCAAACCAACCAGAAACAATCAAAGCAGTAACATATGCCCAAAAATAGTGATAAAAAAGTTGTAGGACAAGGACATACTTTTGTTGTTTCACCCAAAAAGGCCCATGTAGGCGAGATGTCAGTTATGAAGAATGTTTGTTCTGGAACGGAACTCTGATGTTGTTCGATTGGGGTAGAATCAGTAGATGTAAAAGAACAATGGCCTGGTGAAGTTGAGGCTTCTGGCACAGGGTCATCAACGGAACCAGGAGAGTCCGATACGATCGAGTTCATCCATCTTCCAAAACTGTCCTGACTTACCAAACCATCATTGACCAAAATGTCCACAGAATCACCTGTACCTAGAACACCAAAATCCTTATTCTGCAGATTTGAATTTACTTGGATTCCTGCTGTCTGACCATAAACACCACCGGCTATGTTGAAATCATTGCCGTCATTCTTATCAATTGAGACAGGAATGTTAACTAAAGGAGAAAGATCAGCAGGTATACTGTAATTTGGAAAAGCACCAGCCTGCAAAGTTGAACAATGATTAGTTATAACATGCCAATATCAACAAGTCGCTTACCTAAGACGAAACACTCATCATAATGTTGAGGGAGGTATGCAAGTTAATAACTTGAAAAATTATTATACTAGGTGAATCCAGTATCACAACTATGTTAAATAAAATCTATATCCAGAGAGTGGATTTAAAACGAAATATTTATGACAATTTCACTTCATAAAACAAAGAGCATGGAACTTAAAGTAGGAAGAAATCAGAAATATTAACTGCAGAAAAAGAAATTCAAGGTGAGGATGATTATACTTACATCATTTGGGGACCCACTGACTTCAACCTGATTTGGCTGGTTAAAGCATGAAATTTTATCTGTGCAATAATAAATAAACCAAATAAAGCACACTAGAAAATAATCAATCTCTAAGCCACTGGCCTTACCAGAAGTAGCTTCTAGCTGATTACCTTCCTTAGAAGCAGCTGAAGTGTTGGCATCATTTGTCACCAGCTCATCCCATTCAAGTGTATTAATTTCATGAAGCCTCATTTCATGATTTTTGACAGTTAAACTATCACCAGGACCTATTGGCATGCCAAAATAGTGCTGAGTGAGACAAATTTGGAACATATTTCCAACAAAACAATCACGACGAATAAGTTCACTGGTCAGCTAGTATATGCATCAAAAAATTTTAATAGAATAACTTCAAAAGCTTTTCCTAACCTACATCTTGGCTCACAAAGTACATAATAATACATCATAAGAAAGAAGGAAGCTAAAAGTGCTTCATTCTGTAGCAGGAAAAAGACAAATCCCGTATTGCTGAGATACCTATGAAGAACTGCCAATCTATGCACATATAGACAACACTAATAATGAAATCCATAACTGTTTGTAAATGAGTCAGTTGTATCACTTTGAGGTCCTCTCTCACCAGCAAAATAAGCCTGACTAGCTCCAGAAGTAAATTCTTCTGATAAAAGCCAAGGAACAGCCTGGTCTGAGACTGAACTAGAATTTGAGTTCACAGGTGTGACCTGAGAACCCTATAATTGCATCACAAGTCAAGTAGAGTCAGAGTTACAAGAACAAAGGTTTCTCTGAATCAAGAACGTCTAACAACAGCTCATAAGGTCTATGAGACAAACCTCCTGCGTTTCACGGTAGTGCACAAGAACTATGTGTTCTAGGGTCCTGCACCAAGACAATACTGAAGGTGAGAATGATCAACAGCTCCAACAAAGAGTTCAACAAAGCCAAATTTCAGAGAGAAGCATCAAAGTAGACTTGAGCTATTACATACTTATCAAGTAGCCAATAACACCTGCGAACAAAGGTTGGAGTATCCTCTCCATGTGCATAGTACACATGAATCCTTTCTTCATCACCAACCTGAATCAAGACACACAAAAGCCATATCAAGAGTATACCTTTTTACTGATAAAGATTATTTCATTATTCATAGAAATGAAAAAGGAATCTTTCAACATAAATCAGAAAGCACAAAGGAAGACTTTGAAGTCATAATTATTTTCTTTTCTTTTCTTCACCTTTTTGTGAAAAGGGGGAAAAATTAATCATCTTGGGGTAAAACGTGAGGAAACGGCAAAGTAAATTCTGATCTGTTATATATTAGTATTTCATATATCTTTTACACTGTTGTGACACAAGGAAGCAGGAATTTCATTGAGGTTCTACTAGGCAGATAATTTCACAGCTTACTGATTAGAGACTAGGAATCTTGATTTCCTAAGTTAAAGACTGAGTAGACAATTTCACGTCGTTTACCTTGAGTTGATATATTTTTCAACATGGAGAAACAGAGACCAAAATCATGTAACAGACAAAGTAACTGCATAGAGAATTTACCTCGAATGGTTCATAAAAATTGGTTTAAAAACTTGATTTGCTACAACTGTATACATTACCGATTTCATGGTAATTAGAACTTCAAAAAAATAAGCTCAAGCACATACTGAAAGAACAATGTCAACTAATCCAGAAAAATACAGATCGATGTCACTCATTTCATCAGGAAACCATAGAAACTCACTTTTAGGTGTTCATGAGCTTCTTTAACAGTCTTTCCATCTTTTTTCTTCTTCCAGTTATGGCCATCTTTACGGAAGTTCCTAAGCTTCTTACGGTCAAATAACACGATTGTGCCACCTGGTACATTATACCAAAACCAATATCATAAAACGACATAGTCAGACAAAAGTTGCTTCAAATATATACACATATGGTGAAGCTTTGTACCCCTCATCGGAATTCATCAAACCAAGCAATCCATTCCTTATTTACCAAAAAGCAACTACTACGTACAGCAATCACTTTTTAGGTAAATCTACGGCATTAAAGTATTAAAAATATGAAAATGGCTGGGCTGGAAGTTATCAAGTTTTAGAAATTTATACTGCAGAAAAATAGAAACAGAAGAATAGCAAATTAACATACAATCACATGCCGTTGGTAGCTTTTGCAATAAATGAATGAGAAGACGAATCAGGTTACAGATTCTCCTTATCCTTGCAGGAATGTAAGTCAAGGTACAGGAAAACATGAAAATTTCACTCAATTAAGAAAAAAATATCAGTCCAAACTCACAATGTGCTCCTGTGTGAGCCGAGATCATAAGTTTTACTCACGGTAGGAATAATAGAACTAGGTACTTACTTTGGGGCAAATGCTTTGGCTTAACAGTAATGGGAAAAAATCTGTGGTTACTTAGTATTGCCTGAATTTCATTGGGACGTAACCATCTTGTTTGGGCTTCATACCATATATTTGCAACATCCAAATCTGTCCATGTAAGAAAGCAACATTGAAGTACTCAACTCAGGAATCCATTTTAACAAGTCCAACTCAAGCTTGCTTCAGAAACAAAAATAACACAAAGGTGTGAATCAACAAAAAACAAAAACAACTACATGACGGCTATACTGCTACTTCCCACGTTCTGGGACAGAATGAATTAGGTTTTCCCATTCCTTTCTCCGTAATCACTTTCCCCAAAAGCATTCCTTTATGCTCAACGACTTCTAATAAAAAAGCTCCATTTCCCCATCTAAAAATTGTAACTTCAACACAGACTATCCTTTCATACATATAAGGTCTATCAATCATGGTCACTCCGATGCTGTCAATCCCCGAGCATAACTTTTTTCCATCAACCCACCACTTAATGAGCCAAAAGCATTAAAAACTTGCCCTAAAAACGAGTTGAGTATTCCCGCTCCAACTAAAATAGTTGGACTTATTCCATAATTATGAAGAGTCCAGTGATAAAGCCGGAAGTTTTCTTCCATCAGCAAAAAGTTACTCCCAGCAGAGTATTGTATATTGAACTTTTAGAACTGATAATTCAAAAGGATAATTTAATATGTCTACTTCAACAATTATGTGCTAAAATTGTTTACTTTTTCCACTGATGAAGAACAATAATTAACCGACAACGCAAGAAGACAAACTAAACAAATTAAGACCAAAAAACAGCAGAAAAAGGAAAGAAACAAAAAGTTTACCTTCCAGTGTGTGAAATCCATGAATCTCGGAGCCAACAAGCCGTCTCGACCCGATAATATCCATGATCGAACTAAACTAAAGTAGGCAGATAAGAAAAACAAATAAATTCAGAGAAAAAGTTAAAAGGAATTTAGAGACAGACACAGAGAGGTAGAGAAGAGGTCGTCAAGAAATTCCAAAATGCCAGTCAATGACTTAGGTACGTATGCTTTTACTACAAAGGAGAAAAGAGGTGAGATATTCCGTTATTAGCTAATAACTCTTTATTTTAATCTCACGTATCGTTAACATGATTTGGAAGTTGTCTAGCTTCAGTGTAACGCCAATCTATCATCACCGGTTTATTTATTATTTATTTTATGTTGATGTAACTGCAAAGAAATAATATAAGTTAGATGAAAAAAAAAGGGAAACGGAGCACTGCCACTTATTTTTAGCCACATATTTATTTAGCGCAAGTCATCCCTCGTCAAAAAACATAGAAAAAGAACCAGTGAAGTAGGTTGAAAGAAATGACAAAAGTTGTTCACGAATTTCAAACAGCAAGGACAAGAATCGAGTCCAGATCTTTGTCTATTATTACGGAATTTTATTATGTCCAATAAATTTCAGTCATTTATTTATATAGGTCCGCATAAATCTTACATGAATCTCGCAAAATAAATGGCTGAAATTTTACAAGACATAATAAAACATAGTAATATTGGACAGAAAATCTGGATTCACAAGAATCAACGTCAACGTGGGGTTTAATTTAAAGGATTTATACGTGTACCGGGCCGTTTAGCAGCGATTATACCTATTGATTTTGGCAAACAAATAATATTAGCAATTTATTAAAAATATTTAATAAAATTAATTATTTATTATTAATAATTTATAAAGATATATTTTTTTAAAAATACAAGAATATGAGTATTATAACTTAGTATTTTTATAAATATTTTCATATGAATTTAAATTTTAGATGTTGAATTTTACAAGAATTAAGTTTATATCTATGATAAAAATATAAAACACATAATAATAATAATTAAAATTTTAATTTAATTTAATATTTTCTATAATTTATAAATTAATTAAACAATTTTATTAAATTAATCAAATTTTAAATTTTAAATTTCTTACGTTATCTCCTATCTTTGAAATATTGGTGTTAAGAATTGAAAGTTTATACAAAAAAAAATAAAATTGAAACCATAAAAAAAAAAACAAAAAAAGAGTGACTCAGGTGTGACACTTATAACATGATAAAAAAAAGACACTTCACTTCACGCATATGACAATTCTTATAAAACGTGTGGCAATTATGTTTTTATAGTGCAATAAATTAGATAGTAAATAGTGTTTGACAATTACAGACGCCCTCTTAGATATAGTTTGAGTAAGTTATAATAATTTTTAGGTACAAAAATCTTTTCACCCTTCAATTTCTCAGTTGCTACATCAAAATGCTTCTCATAGGAGTAATTTTAAAAATAACAAATTGAACTTAATCTGTCAATTCAATCACTGAATATAATTGTCAGTAATTTGATATAATTAAATAGTCAAATATCTCTTAATCTGCTAAAAAATAATCGATCAACTATTTATTAAACAAGTTCATAACCTTTTTGTTTCGGTTGTTAAAATCGAACTAAGAAACCAATTATTTCATTCGGCGTCGGGTCCCTACCAATTCATCTCTCACGTGACTTTTGTGTCTTTCTTTTTTTTTTAAACGAAGGAGCCCACAATCGCTACATTTTAGATGTGCACAGAATAAACCTCCGAATTGACGTAATAGTCTACAAATCACACCAATCAGGCACCTTACACTAGGCAAATCCTGTATAACAAGCTCAATCGAGAAAACGTAAGTAAGCCTCCATTTGAACACAGAATCTTTTAACCCCATAGTCCTCCATTCTACCAACTCGACTAACCCTAAGAAGCGGCTTCTCATTTGAATATCCACAAGTTCCACTTTCCTACTTTAGTATTCTTTCAAACTAGTTTTTATTTAATATTTACTCAATTATGTATATATCAACCACTTATATCATGTATAGTCTACAACAATTGATAATTTTTTTGATACAAAATTTAATATACTATTGAAATCAGTTATAAATATCTCCTGTTGCACAAATTTTCTCTTTAATATGTAATATTTTCGGTATGACTAATAATTTTTCAAATTAATTAAGAGTAATCAATATTTAAAATTATTTACATAAGCTCTAACCAGTTAACTTCATCATATATACTACCACCGTCCTGGCACTTTAGAAACAACATGAAAGCCAATATAATTGAAACACTCAAAATTTTGGTTTGCCCAAACTCAAAGTTAATGAACTCGATTCAATTTGATTGAAATTTAGGTGGAGCTCAAATTAAAAAAAAAGAAAAGATGTTACGAATAGGAGACGGATCAAGCTTTACTACCTGATCCAACTTGAAACTCATATAATCATAGACAAAATAATATTATTTTGTAATTTTAAATTAAATCGAATAATTTAAATTTGAAAAAAAAACAAGTTTAACATTAATTTCATTAAGCTTCAAATCACTCAAAACCCAATTAAAATTGCACTTGGGTCATAAATTTTAGGTTCATTGAAATCTTCCGGTCAAATCTAGACTTCTAAAAATATTTTCGAAGTCTTAATCTAAACCTGAACCGATCTAACATTAACTCTACCTCTGAAATAAAGTTCAATTAATAGTCATTTAAAAATCAATTGACAAATTAGTTATTTTTGACTATAAGTTTTTTACCGATTGACAAATTTAACCATAATATTTTAGAGAGAACAATTATAAACCTAACATTTTAAAAAGTTAAAATTGAATTCCACTGTAACAGAAATTTTAACTTCGTCTATTATCAGGTCAACAGCGAATTGACAATTTTTTAATATTATTTTTGTGGGCCCTAAGTAACCGTCCTGATGTAGTAAAGTGAGACCTACTTTAACCACAAGGTGTGGTGTGGTGTGGTGGTAAGCTCACCTTGCCCCTTAACCATGTGGTGGGGAGTTCGAATCCCCACTCATGGGAATGGAGAGCATCTTGTGGCCAACCATTTACCGCTTAGTGCGAGCTCCCGTAGCGAGTCCGGATTAGTCGGTTACCTCTGTGTACCGGAAACCGGATGGTTTACACCGAAAAAAAAAGTGAGACCTACTTTTTTAAAAATTAGCAAAAGGGGCAATTTTATATAAAGTTTTACACCATTTGACATGTTTAACTTAACATTTCAAATAGAACACTTAATACTCTAACTTTTAAGAAAATTTTAAATTTTAATCTCATTATAACATAATTAATAACAACTTAATGACTTCGTTGACTTGACACTTTTTTAATAATTTATTTTATTTTATTTATATGTTATAACATCTTTATAACGGTATTGCAATGTAGAAATTGCAAATAAAATAAATTTATAACGACTTTATAAAAAATGTAGTTCTCTGTTATGACTTTATGAAGAGTGTAATTCTTTATTACGATGAGTATATTTCATTTTTTAAGTAATTCTTTTAACTTTACGAATACAAATCTTTTAAACTTCTCATATGTACTTTTGTATTAAAACTAAACTTTTGATTATTATTTATACATGTAACATTTTAGTGATTTTTAGTTTTTTAATATTTATAAATACCATATTTATCTTTATAATTAAAAATATATAATTTTTATGATTCCATTTAAGTTGCTGTTTTATTTTTTGTTATTGCTGTTATTATTATTATTATTATTATTATTATTATTATTATATTATTATTATTAGAAGAAGAAGAAGAAGAAGAATATTCATAATTTTATATTTTATTAATTTACATGTATCATAAAAAATAATTGTTATTAATTACTTTTTTTATTTTTCAAAAGGGGAGTTGTGAGAGAATTTAATAAGAAGTTTGAACTAAGATACTTGTTATGCATAAATTTAAGTGAAACATAGAAACTTCTAATTTAACATTTGATAGTTTTATTTTTTATATACAAATATGAATGAAAATCTAATTTGCTAAATATTTGATTAGAATGTTCTAATGAAATAAGAATTGTTATTAAAATAATTTGCGTCGGGAACAAAATAAATTTATTTTGAAATTGACTAAATTCAAGTATTTTAATTTTCTTAATTACAATTCCAGGTTTAGCCGTTATAACATGTAAACAAAATAAAATAAATATTAAAAAGTGCCAAGCCGGTGACGTGTCAAGCCATTAGTAATTCCTAATAGAGTTAAATTTTAATGTGTTCTAAAAGTTAGGGTCTTAAGTCTTCTCTTTAAAATGTTAAGAATAAATTTGTTCAATGATATTAAACTTAGGATTAAAATTGACTCTTTTGTCAACATTTTTTTTAAGTGGATCTCACCTTATAGCGTTATTGCTGACATGATATTAAAGCCTATAAAAACAAATTAGATTAATACTGACCTGGGGGTACTTCATAGAGGAGATTAAATTTTGTATTATGAAATGATTCAATTTTAATGTTTTCTAAATATTAAGATTATAATTATTTTTAATTAAATTTAGAATAAAAAAAGATGTCAAAATTAATTATATAGTCATTTAAAATGCTATATGTTCGAATCTTTTTATTTATACTTTTTTGATTGAATTTGTTATATAAAATTTGTCTAATACAAAATATTTAATTGACATAATTTATAAATTATTGAGTCAATTTAAAAATTTACCTAATATTTATTGAAAAATAACGGCTACTGTACATCCGTTTACAAACAAAAACAAAAGTCTTCGTACTAAAAATGAAACGTCGTTTTTGTCCCCGTAAGTGTGATAAAAGTAGTGTGAATGTATTTATAAAAAAAGCAGTGTGAACCTCGAAAGTCACGTTGTGCGTGGTTGTCAAGTCTATCAGTTTAAAGTTGGGACCTCTTGCGCTTGATCCTGAACTTGACAGATACGAGTCTAGTACCCACATATTTTCCTTTCTTTTTTACCGTCGATTTCAGGGTCTCATTGTTATCCACCGTCAAAAAGAAGGAAATAAATTAATCAAATATGTTTGATTTTATACTAATTCTTAAATAATATTTTAAAAAACACACAAAATGGCCAAATGATTGCCAAAATTGAAAAGACATGTTGCCAAAATGATCCTATGAGACTCATCACACACCTCCTTAACTATATGCGATCTCGATTCCATTTTTTTTATTAAAAAAAGCCCATTTCTATGTGGGTTTATTTTTACTTCTAATAAACAAGACTTTGAAAATCGGACCGGACCGGTCGGTCCGATCGAAAATAGTCTAAACCGATCATGTGTCCGGTTCGGTTTTAGTTAATAACTCTTGAATATAAAAACCGGCCGGTTTATCAGAGAACCGACTAGTTTTTTGACAAACCGGTTACTTGATAACCGATTCTCTCCATCGCAACGCTTCTCTCTTCTCTCTTCTCTCTTCTCACAGTTCTCTCTATCGCACCGCTTCTCTGTTCTCTGTTCTCTCTTCTCAGATCTGGCCTTGTCTTTACTCTTACTTACCTTTCTCTTTCGTGAGAACCAGAAACAATCCTTGCAACTTCCACCGGTTCCTCCTTTACCTCCACCTCCAACTACTTCAAACGGTTCCATTGGATTAAGTGGGTTTGGATCTCCACCGAATACGTTGACGGAGCCTGTTTGGGACATGGTGAAGAGAGATCTGTCTAGGATCGTGAGCAATTTGAAGCTCGTGGTATTCCCCAACCTGTACTGAGAGGATCTGGGAAAGGCTTTGAGAGATTGGGATCTGTGGGGTTCGTTCTTCTTCCTTCTGTTTCTAGGCCTTACTCTCTCCTGGTCTGCTTCCGTCAAAAAGGTTGGTCTTTTGCTTTGTTTTGTACACTACGTAGTTAAGGTATTGTGTATACGGTAGATAGTTTATATCATTTGCATTATCAAAGGAATGTAAATTTTATTAAACTATGTTACTTGATTTTACTATAGCAATGAGTTATTTTGTTTAGCATTCAGCTTTTGATTTGTTTCTTTGATTCAATTCTTTCATGTGTGGTGACAGTGAAAGGATAGGGATTGTATGGTCATGTTAATTGTATTTAATAATTGTTTAAGACATGGTAAAGCTAAGCCTTAAACCGGTTTGATAGCGGTTCACTACCGATTGAACCTTTAAACCTTAAACATTTCCTTCGACCGGTTCGATGTCCGGTACGGTTTTTAAAACATTGCTAATAAATGATCAACTCTTTACCGTGTTTTCAATTTTCTAAAATTAAATTTGCAGGGATAAGCGACTGAGAATGTATAAAAATTGACTCCGAATATAACAACAGTTCTTTCGTTGTAGTTGGTGATTACTGGACTTGGATTGCATGGCACTGAAAATTCGTCGCTGGTAATGAATGTGGCTTTGTTACTGTAGACTTTAAATTGTAATTTTGAAATTTAATATTAATTTCACTGTTTATATGTATATAATTAGTGTTAAAATATTCAGCATGCGAGTTAGGCTTTTGGCTGAATCAAGTTTATTATAAACTATTATTGATTAAAGAAAATGATACGAAACGAATGTCATTTCCTAAATGGTATCATGTAGGTGTTTCCGTTCCATACAATATGATATAGATAACTGAAAGATAAAATAAACACGGGATTTAATATGAAAAAATCTTCTACTATATAAGTAAAAACTATAAGACAGATCGACAATAAATCAAATAACAACATACAAACATTTATTGTTTCGAGATATTGACTTTAATTTGATAACACCTTACAAAACAACGATAGATAATCTTTCTTTTATCTTCAATATATATATATATATATATATATATATATTTATACACACACATATATTACTAGTACTACTATTACTACTCTCAAACTAATCCTAGAAATCAAAATCTAACAAAACAGTAGTTTAAAAATGTTATTTGAACTCTAAAATTTTTATTTTGTCATGTGTTTCTGTCTCATACAACTTTTTTCTCATA
>JAOQMR010000113.1:0-16108 GCA_027563865.1 Erythroxylum pelleterianum
TGTGTTACATATGTTTGATTAAGTGAAATGCAAGATTTCTTATGCTTAAGTGCACGTGTGTTAATTATGATCGAAGTGATATTATGAAATAAGTGTGATATGTTTTGATATGTTACATGAATTGAGTGAACCATCGATGATGGTTACCTCATTGAGTTCGCAAAACTCACAAAAATTGCAACGTTATCTTTTCAGGACCGACAGTAGACTCTTAGCTACAGAGAGACTTTTCCAGCCGTGTAGATTGTGTCTGGCAAGAGAAGTCATGGATCAAAGGTCGGTCAGCTGGGACTTTTGGATGTCTTAGATATATTTGATACTTTTCCCTCTTTCATGTAGTAATTTTTTGTACTAGGTTTTGATTAATGTACAAATAGAAGAGATGAAAAACATGTAGACTTTTGATTTTGATGCAATGAAATGAGGAAAAAGTTGGTTTAAAAAAAGTTGTGATTTTTATATTGATGCTTTATTATGATGCCATGTGAAGTGAATGTAATGATCGATCGTAGCTCACCCTTATCGTAGGATATGTACCGGAATGACCTGCGGGCATCCCGGCATGTACCCTGCGTTAAGGGGGCGCTACAAATTATCCTTGTTTATTAAAGAATTGGAAGTTTCAATCGATTTATTTTAGTTTAAAATACTTATTAATTTATGAAAATTGACCGATTAATGAATATTTTTAAATAATTGTTAACAACAAGAGATATTAAAATAAATCAAACTGAAATTTAAAAACTGAACTAAAAATTTAAATAATTCACGGTTAAATTCAACAAATTAGTTGAGTATTTTTTATGATTTAAAATAAAAAAGTGATGCACTAATTGTAGTTGTGAATAGCTTATTTATTTATAGGGATGACAATTCTTTAAATACGAGTTAATTAAATTAAAATTTAAAACAATTCAATATATTTTAAGGATTTGTTATTTTATATGAGTTTATAATAAATTTTATCACTTTTTTAGAGCTATTAAGTCTAATCTAACTACGCTCAAAATTAATAAAATTAATATAAATAAATCAAAATTTAAACTAATTATCTAGACTAATTCAATATAAGTTTTAAATAATAAAATATAATTAACGTTAACAATTTTTAATTTTTACTAAAAAGAAAAACTCATCATCATCATCATACTCAGTCCGGTGTCCCACAGTGAAGCAAGGTTTGAAAAATCTGATAATACACAACCTTATCCTTACACAGTGGAGAAGTTATTTCCGACTAAAAAGAAACTAATATAAAAGGAGACTACTTCATCAGTTTCTATAATACAAGCTAGAACATGAAAAACAGAGCATCCAAAATAGACATCAGTTTGTATAATACAAGCTAAAACTTGAAAAACAGAGCATCCAAACAGAGATATGAGGTTGTTTCACTAAACAAAAAACCACCTTCAAACTTTCTCTTTCAATCAACCTCCTCAATCTTTGGACCTGATTCATAGTTAGACCCACTGGTTCCACCGCCAGGCATGTCGCCACCCATACGTGAATCTTCGCCGCCGCCTCCTCCTCTGTACATCTTTGCAATAACGGGATTGCATATTCCTTCCAACTCCTTCAACTTGTCTTCAAGTTCACCAAGCTCAGCCAACTGGTTCCTGTCCAACTACTTTATTGCCTCATCCACCGCCATCTTCTGCTTGTCATCTGGATCAAGCTTTTCGGCGAACTTCTCATCCCTCGCCATGTTCCTCATGTTATACACGTAGTTCTCCAATCCATTCTTTGCTTCAACCTTCCTCTTCACTTTCTCATCCTCAGCTTTGTACCTCTCTGCTTCGTGCACCATCTTCTTTATCTCTTCTTTACTCAACCTTCCTTTGTCGTTGGTTATGGTGATCTTGTTCTTGACCCTGGTCGTCTTATCCTCTGCGGTAAGGTTCAGAATACCATTTGCATCAATGTCAAAAGTAACGTTGATTTGTGGCACTCCTCTTGGAGCTGGTGGTATGCCTGTGAGCTTAAACTTGCCAAGAAGATTGTTGTCTTTGGTTCGAGCTCGCTGTCCTTCATAGACTTGGATCAAAACCCCTGGTTGATTGTCCAAGTAAGTTGAAAAGATCTATTCTTTCTTCGTCGGAATTGTTTTGTTTCTAAGGATCAATATGGTCATGACATCGTCGGCGGTTTCAAACCCAAGACTGAGAGGTGTAACATCTAGCAACAACAGATCTTGCACCTTCTCGTTACCTTCTCTGGGGAGAATCGCAGCTTAAATAGCAGCACCATAAGCGACAACCTCGTTGGGGTTGATAATCTTACAAAGCTCTTTTCTGTTGAAGAGGCCCGACAACATTTGCTAAATCTTAGGCTGTTGAAATATAAGGTCGAAGTTTATCCCACATTGGAGAAAGAGAGGAAAAAAGATTAACATATAAGCCTAGTGGGCTACTTCACCTATCACCAATCGGTTTTAGGATGGAAGCTCACTTAGACTTATATGTGGTCTAACTTTCCTTCTCGTATAGGCCTGTAGGTCTATTGTTATATTAGTCGTTAAGACCTCGAAATGATAGATTATGTCACGTGTTAGGCTTTAAATTAACCTTACACGTGAGGGGGATGTGTTGAAATATAAAGTGGGAGTTTGTTCCACTTTGGAGAAAGAGATGAAAAAAGACTAACGTATAAGCCTAGTGGGCTACTCCACCTATCACCAATTGGTTTTAAGATGGAAGCCCACTTAGACTTATATGTGGTCTAACTTTCCTTCTTGTATGGGTCCATAGACTCATTGTAAATCCTAACAGAATCCTCGTCGACCCACCAACAAGAACTACCTCGTGTACCCATCTCTCGACGATCTTAGCATCGACAAGGCACTTCTCAACTATTTCCATGCACTTTTTGAACAAATCCAAGTTTAGTTCCTCGAAGCTGGCTCTAGATCGATTCCCTCGTACAAAGAATCAATCTCTATAGTCATCTGAGTGTCGAAGATAGAGTTCTCTTGGATCGTTCGCAAGCTGTCCTTAACCTTCTTAAAGCTCTTGCATTACCGCTAATGTCCTTCTTGTGCTTTCTCCTGAATTCAGAAACAAAATGGTTCACTAACCTATTGTCAAAATCTTCACCACCTAGATTTGTATCGCGACGGTGGTTTTGACCTTAAAAATCCCTTCCTCGATCATTAACAACGAAACATCAAACATACCACTACCAAGATCAAAGATGAGAACATTTTGCTCTCCAACTCTGGAGGATTTCTTATCGAGACCATAGGCTAGAGCCGCCGCCATCGGCTCATTGATAATCCTTATAACATTTAGCCCTGCGATGACACTGGCGTCCTTCGTCATTTGTCTCCGCGAGTCATTGAAATATGCAGGAACAGTAACAACTGCATTCTTTAAGCTCTGACCCAAGTAAGCTTTTGCTATCTCCTTCATCTTTGTGAGCACCATCGACGATAACTCTTTAGGTGAGAACTGCTTTGCTTCTCCTTTATAGCGAAGCACGACAATGGGCTTATCACTTGAACCAGGAATCAACTTGAAAGGCCAGAGCTTCATGTCACTTTGCACCGAAGGGTCAAAGTAACGTCGACCTATAAGACGTTTCACGTCGAAGACGGTGCTTTCAGGGTTCATCGCCACTTGGTTCTTCGCCGCGTCGCCAATTAAATGCTCAGTGTCGATAAACGCTACATAAGATGGAGTTGTTGGTTCTCTTCGTCATTGGGGATGATCTCGACTCGGTCGTTAATCCACGCACCTACGTAGTGCCTAAATACCTATGGCCTTATCAGAACTTGTCGCCACGTGACTTAGAGCTAAAAACTAAAAAATATAAAAGAGAACTTTGTGTTGATATTTTTGACATTTCTATTCAACAATATTTAATTGCATTTTTCAAATTTTTAATAACTTATACGTAATTTAATCCAGATAAAGATAATAAAGTGACTCAATAAATAATCTAAATCAATTAGTCGAAGTTTAGGAAGAAAATAGATCCTAATCAATCTGGACTGAATTCATATCGAGTCTATGAAGGGAAGCCCGACATGGAAGTTATATATAAAAGTTAAGGTCTCCTATAATTGCTCATTTCATTTGTAAGAATCAAGATTCTCTAATTCGTTAAGAGAGCTTACGCTTTGAAAAAACTATAGAAAGGCTTTACCGCGTCTCGATGAGCAGTTTCGTTAAAGACGACGGTTGATTCGCGCTTGTTTCGGCTTCAGAAAACTTGTTTAAAGTTATAAAATCGAAATCAGGTATTTTCCTCATTTGTTCATTTATTTCTCTTTCCCGTTCGATACAGGATACGTAACTAAGGTCCTGTTACGTATTACACGTAGTATCAGAGCGGTAAAATGATTGGATGGTTAAAAACGAAGATTTTTTTATTTTA
The DNA here is from genome assembly GCA_027563865.1 of Erythroxylum pelleterianum. Lineage (NCBI taxonomy): Eukaryota > Viridiplantae > Streptophyta > Magnoliopsida > Malpighiales > Erythroxylaceae > Erythroxylum > Erythroxylum pelleterianum. Next base: position 4,378 of record JAOQMR010000113.1, read on the forward strand.
CCATAAGGTTTCTCGAAGAATAAAGATTTTTTTTCTTGCTTATTATTGCATGAAATTGGTATAAATGTATTTAGCCTTGAAAAACGAGATGAAAGCAAGCTTGAGAGCCCGTAAAAAGACCCAAATAGTGCCAAATTTTGTGTTTTTTCGATGAGGGCGCCCTTCACCATCGGGTGTGTACAAAGAGGGGGTTGTGACTGGCGCGTGTGACATGCGTGCAGACACATGGCATCAAATGGACAGCACAGGTGTCTGGCACATGGGGCACACAAGCCAGAGTTGGTTGGCACATCTGCGCTTCATGGCACTTGTGTGACACATGCCAGATGCATGTCTGGCGCGTCAGACGCGTGCATGTGAAAGGCACGCGACCATCAATGACATGATCACTGATGACGCCAATGGTGATGCAGCACTGACGCCATGCTAATGTCAGCACACTATAGGATAAAAAAATAAAAATAAAAACAAAAACTTTCAGATTTCCTGTATAGGTACCTTGGGGTGTTTTGGGTCAGTTTTTGGGTCTAAAAAATTCATAAAGTGAGTTTTTCTATTTTCTGAATTTATTACGTGGGTAAATTTACTTGAGAAAAAGGAATTAAGGCATTTTGAAGCCGATTTTGAGTAAATTTTCATACTTCAGATATCACATAAGGGAGAGACTTCAAGTTTTTGTATCTCGGGGCTCATGTTTAGTGTTTGGGATTGCATGATAGTCACTTAAAAAAGGTTTTTAAGACATTCTAAAGCTATTTTTTTTATTGAATTTTTGTACAATGAACTTTTCATAAGGAAGATACGTGAGGTTCCTTTTGGTGCTAAGATTTTCATCTTGATCTTAGAAGTGTGCTAGTTGCTTGGAAGGGCCACATTAGCTAGTTCTTTGGAGTTGGAATTTGAAGTTAAATAGGTAAGGGAATTCTAAACTGATAGCATGTATTAATACAGGTTCTATGACGATTGAATTGGCATGGAATGTGTGTTATGATGATGATAAATGAGTGTTAGAAAATTGATCATCGTATGACAAATTCTGTTTTAGTTTTGATGTATGAAAGATAAGGGTTTGTGAGGTGACTAACAAATGATTTTTGAATTGGATTTGGACATGAATTTGATAAAGGATTGAAGCATGAATAAGGTAGAATTGAATTGAAATTAGTGTAGTTTGGTGAAGGTGCGTTGGATGGAGTATAAAGGAGTTAAATTTGGAAATAAAATGAAGGTTTTAGGTGAGTGAACCTCATCCCACGATTGTGGGATTTATATGGCACTTTCCCACGGTTGTGGGAAATGCTTTGGAAGGGAAAAAGGTTGGTTTTGTACATTTGTTGGACTATATAAGGTTAAGGCACTTGTTAGTAGTGTAATTGGACTTGATTAGGATGTAAAATGAACCTAGTTTGATGTGGAATCAGTTAATTAAAGGTTAAATAAGGTTTGGATTATTAATTGAAGTAATAACTTAAGGAAGGTGATATTTGATAACGAAGTATCTAATTTTGGAACTTATAAGTTGTTAAAGGAATGAAGTTTACTTATGAATGCTAATGTGATTTAAAGAACAAAAGTAATGTTTTAGTTGAGAATATTTGTGAACTGGGAACTTATGTGACTACATGTAATGTGTAATTACTTAATGTATCCATTGGTGTATTATTGCAAATGCTTATGTTTATAAGGCATGTTGAGTTTGATCAATTGTGAATGAATATGTTCAAGTTGAGCAAAATGGAATAAAGTCATATCTTTTGCAATATATATTTTACATGAGAATTCTGAAACGTAACATGTGTTGTTTTAAAACTACCAAGTCCTAGTTGTGGGTAAATAGGCATACCTAGAATAGTCTACAGTTGCTTTTATGGCACTAAGGTGTCTTCCGTACTTCGACACTTTAGTGTCTCATGATATCGACACTTCGGTGTCTTCTGATATTAGACATTTCAGTGTCTTCTGTTAATGAGACATAAGTCTCCTCTGTTATGTGATAGCAATCATAGATATCTCTTATTTTGGTCCCGTTATCCACTTTTGTAAAAGGAATAACAGGTTAATCTGTTTGTGTTCTAATATATGATCCGTTCTAATGCAAGCTAAATTATGTTCTGATACAATTAAATTTTGGTCTAACAAAAATAAGTCTAATATGATACAAGTTATATTCTATTATGACACAATGATATCCTGTTATGAGATTTTGAGTTCTATTCTAAAGTAGTGATATTTTGTTCCTATACTTATATGTTTTGTTTTGACACAAGAATATCTTATTTTGATGTATTATAATCCGTTCTAATATAAATAATGTTTGGATTACTCTTTAAATTGAGCAATTAAAGATTGTTTGTAATGTGACATTTCAGTACATGTAAATGCTATACGACTATTAAAAGTAGTCATCATTTGATATCTTGTTTGGTTATTCCCCACTAAGCTTTTATGCTTAGTACAGTGGTTTTGCCTCCGTGTAGGTTCTGATAAGAAGGTTTAAAGATAGGGATAAAGACATCCACAGTGGCCAAGAAGAATGTGTTTTGTTTTGGAAATGTTTAGTTTGATTTTGGGTTGTACTCATTATGATGAAACTTTTTGTATTTTGTGTATATAGTTTGTAATAACTATAATACATATTGGATCTGAATTTTTAAAGCATGTATTTTGATATATATACAACGTTTATAAGGTTAACTGTTATCAAGAACAAATGAAATGTAGTGTATGTTTGCATGAGTTTCTTGAAAAAAAAACTTGGAATGCTACGAATTGTTTAGTTCTATTTTGTGTGGCACCTATACATCCTCTTAGGGGGTATGTGGGTGTTACATGACTTCCTTGACCATGCATACAGAGTGCATGCTATGGGGCTGCATCATAGTCAATTTGACTCATAAACTTGATTTTTGAGTTATTTGTGGTTGATTTAGTGGCTAGACTTGTTTGGTTGTACTGTGATAATCTTGTTGTTGTGTTGTTTAGTAACAACGAAGTATATCATAGGGTCTAAGTGTTGGAGAGCCATGGGTCCATGCATCATGCACATAGCAACGTAGCGGAAGTGTTGGAATTAAAATTCCAACTCCACGACATCCCTATAAAATCCAGAATCCATGTACATGTATAAACAGATTATAAGAACATGAAATTACAACATATGTACCTTACAAATACTCCTTCTTGTTTGGGTTGTAGCAAACACAAAACACCTTCCTTGGCCTCTAGAGAGCACGCAAAGATGAAGAAAAATCAGTGTGTAAGGGTGGTTACACCAAACAAGATGAGTTCAAGTAGATGCTCAAGTGAGAGTTAAATCAAGATCAAGTTACATACAATTAATCTCATGCAACAATTACTTAAAATTACATGAACAAATCTCAAGATCACTCCTCTCAACTTCCAGAACTCTTCTGGACCCTTAGCCTCTCTATTGAATGTGTTTTGGGTAAAAAATTTGTGTGTACATAAGTGAAGAACTCACTTATATACGCCATAATCGTGGTTTGCTTAAATGACAATCATGCACACTTTATTTTTCATCTGATCTTTTATGCGTGTGACCATTAGTTTCCCAGTTATTTTGGTTACTTGAACTAACTCTTAATCTGAGCAAATCATGAAAGATTTCATGATGCCAATTTACTAAAATGTAAGTGGATTAATACTCGAACTCTTCGATAGTTAATTATCTGACTTACGAACCTTTCCATAGCCAATTACCATGCAATTAATCCCTTCACCATCTTATACCCCACTTGGTTCAGAGTATGAGCTATGTGTTAACTCTCACTAGACTGACTATATCAGATCTAGTCCAACTGATGTTAGTTCTTGTCCTTAGGATCTCATTACTCTATGTGTCAGTGAAGACTTTGTTCATGACACATAATTGCTCTGGCCAGAGACTCCCAAGTAATGACCCTGACAAGAGGTTGTGGGTATTATCTCCTTCTATCAAAAGTGGTGGATCCTTTATTAGCTACCCAATTACCTTCGAATACCTATAGTTGTACCCAATCACCACCCTATAAGCGACCTCATCTTGAGACAACAAGGAATTGTGTCAAAGCACATGATTAGTATCTAAGATATCCTTGAGTACCTCAAGTCTAAAGATATTTGCACCATTGCTATGATGAGATTAATCACTGACATTTGATAGATCATCTATATGATAATCTCATAGCAGGTCATCCGATGTACTTACAACTCTTAGTGAGCATCCATATGTTAACTCTAAACATCCCATGCTTACAGTTTATGAGATTCACTACTCGATCAAATCAAGGAGTATAACATATGCTAGTCTATTCGGATTAACAATGTCATGTCTCATTAATCTTATGACTTGAGATAATTTAGATACTAACATAATTGCATATGATAGGAATCTCATTATCACGATCTCATTATGATTTCCTTCATACTATGTTTTGTATCATATACTTCATTAATTTGACTTAAGATAGACATCAATTCATAGATAAATGGACATTAAATTAATGAAAATTATCTTTCGCTTTATTAATAAAAATAAAGTTTGTAAAAAGTACTAAAAGTGATTGTCTTTAGAGCACTGCTCTAACACTAAGCATTTGAAGTCAAATATTTGACCATAAAGGAGTAAATACGAAAAGGTGACAATAAGTTTTTCCATATTTAAGGATTAAGGAAAGTTAGCAAATCCTTTAACTAAAGGACTTCGTCCACTTGTGGTTAGAAAACAGGTATATAGTATGAGTATTTTGAAGTCCTTAGACACTGTTAGTTAGGGGATCATTACGTTTGCTCCATGTACATTTGTACATTTATATATTTTGATGTATTATGGTGGTTGATTAACAAAGATGATTATCGTTTATCTTCAGTAATACGTGTTATCGTACATTGTCATAATAGGTATAAAAGTCTTAAGATCTGTGTTAATCTTAAGCATTTTAAAAGTCATTGGGCATATATACAAATTGACCTTGAGCGTATATCATTTAAACACATACAATTTTATGTAGATATCCATAAATTTTGAAGTGACATAGAGGGATATAAGTTTGTAATCCCATAAAGGTTCTCTAATGTAGTTTAGCATTCAGTTAAAGAATATAAAGTTTTTCTTTAATGCAGTTTAGCATTCAATGAGAGGAAACAAGTTTTCTCTAATGTTGATTAGCATTCGGTAAGAGAAAACAAGATTTCTTTAATGCAGTTTAGCATAAGTTTAGAGGAATCGATACCTATAAACGAAGATGGTATGGTTTAGATTATACAGGTATCATCTTGGTTTGTCACACTTCATTTGCACATTTATGTTAGTAAGGTATTAGATATGTCTGATTATATTAAATATGTGTTGAGCATGACACATGTATTTGATACTTTTCGATATCGAAAGCCTACACATGTATTTGATACTTTTTGGTATCGAAAGTCTTGCAGGACGAAATGATGAATTTTCGTTATCTTTAGATCAAATGTTTTGTTTTCAAACCTAGTCAACTAATACAGTTGCGTAACTTAACCAAGTTTTTAAACTGTTTTAAACTTGAGTCAATAACGCAATTAAGTATTGTCCAAGAGGAAGAATGCTGGATATTTTTTACATTTCCCATAAAGTTGGACAACATTTAATTGCATTTTTCAAAATTTTAATAACTTATCGATTAAGTTATGTAATTTGATCCAGATAAAGATAATAAATTAGCTCAATACATGATCTAAATTAATAGGTCGAACTCCAGGAGGAAAATAGATCTCGATCAGTGTGGACTGGACCTATATCAGGCCTGTGATGGGAAGCCCGACATGGAAGCTATATATAAAGGTTAAGGTCTCTTGCAGTTGCTTATGTCATTCATAAGTATCAGGATTCTCTGACTCATTAAGAGAGCTTACGTTTTGAGAAAACTGTAGAAAGACTTTACCGTGTCTTGGTGAGCAATTCCCATGAAGACGATGGTAGATTCACGCTCATTTCGGTTTCAAAAGGCTCTTTTGAAATTATGAAACTGAAATAAAGTATTTTTCACATTTCTTCATTGATTTCTCTTTCATTTTCGATCCGGGATATGTAATACGGTCTTGTTATGTATTGCAATTTAAGGTTTAGACGAAGAATTAATGCCAGAAAATGAAAATGGTTGTCATAAAAATGAATCTTTTATAATGAACGAACCAGAAAAACCTGGGAGGAATCGAGAACACCAAAGCTCTTGTCCCATGTGTTCTACGCAGCTCAGCTTTGGTCTTTGCAAGGCGGGTAAGAAATCATTGGATCAAGTTAGGGATGAATTTGATTGAATTTATTGAATATTATGCATTGGAGGGTGAAATTTAAGGTGGTGATGGAGGGCAGATTAGGAAAATGGATATAGTCAAGATTGGTCAAATGGTGGTGATATGGCAATGAGGTGTCAAGTTTGTGATGAGTCTGATGACATGTGTCATAACTTTCCTAATCTTTATTAAACCCAATCCCAATTCAAATTAGGTTTGCTCTGTGCCAAGGTTTTGAAATTCGGATCGGACATCAAACCGAAGGTCTTATTGGTCACCGGTTCGACCAACGGTCGAATCGGTGTGATGTCATAATTATGCAATAATTATATTTAATTATATATAATATAAGTAATATTTAAAAATAAAAAATTATTGAACCAATGGTCGACCGGTCAATTGACCGATTTTTACCGGTTCCCACTGATTCAATTAAGAGCCGATTTTTAGGGATGATCGAGACCAGATAGCCCACCGGTCAACGGTCGAACCGGCCAGTCCGATCCGGGTTTCAAAACATGGCTTTGTGTTAAAATTAACTTCAATTATTTGGATCAATCAGTTAATTTAAATGCACGAACTCATTGTCACTACGACATCGTTTTCTAACTGAGATATAAGGAAATTGGTCTGAAATATATTTTTTAGTTTTATGAAATACCAATATTGCCCTTTGTATTGCTCTTCTCACAACATATCATGTTAGAGTGGAAAAGTACTTGGATTCCCTCTATCATTTTCCAATGTTGTTGGACTTGGCATATATGCACGTAATGTTCCTTTAATCTTTAGAGTTTTTGAAACAATTTTCTTATAATTTTTTATCTTTTAAAAATTTTAATCTTAAAATTTAATTAAAATAATAAAAAATGCACGTGACACGAATATTACATATAAACTAATTAAATAATGCTTATATGATAATCTAATTCAATTCTTAAATATAAATTGAATAAATTAAATATGATTTAAATTAATGATGTATTATAATTATCTTAAATTATTAATTTATATCAGATTAAATAGGTTTTAATTGAGTTTAAGAATAAGTTAAATTATCTTATCAATGATATTTGATTAATTTGTATATGATAATCGTAAGAAGTATATTTCATCTTTATTTTTCAACCAAAATTAAGAAAATATATCTTTTTAGAAATAAAAATGAAAAAATTTTAATTCTAAATTTTTTAAAAATCACAAAATATCTATGTTCGTTTTCCTATCATAAATATATCTAATAATAACAAAAATGAAATTATCTTTATTTTGTAACTTAACCGAATTTCACCATAACAATGGCCACAAAAAAAAGTCACTTGGTGCTCAATTTTAGTGATGACAAATGTTGCTCGGCCCAGTCCCACCCGATTTTGGTTTGAGTTGATCAGGCTACTAGTCAAAATTGCTTAACCTGATCGGGATAAGGCTGGGCTGGGGTTGGGGTTATTCTCGTCCGATCCGACTCGTACCCTGATGAAAAGATACAAAACGGTGTCATTTTTTCAATGTTTGTTAAAAAACATAAAGTCTGGTTGGCTGGGTCGACTCATCCATGAACCGTTAGGCTAGGGGTCGAGCCAAAAATTGGGTAGTCTTCAACTCGTGGATCAAGTTGGGTAGGGCCAGAAGCGACCCGGACCCAACCTGATCTATTGTCATCCCTACTTAATCTTTTCCACACCCTAGAATTTACAAAACCAAGGTTTTTAATATCTTTTTCTAAAATTAGAGAAGTAATATATCAAAAAGGGCACAATGGTCAATAAACACCAACAAAAATTGAACAAAGGTGAGGTTAATAACGTAATCCAAATCTTAATCCAACAAAGTCAGATTGATATCACAGTGCGTATGATTGGATGGCATGTGTAACACATATGCCACGCTTAACGCGCCTTTTGATGCGCCATGCATGTGTGTTGCATGTGTGAAGTGCCTGGAGACTTGATGGCTCGTGTGACACACGCGCCTTTCATGCAAACGTGCCTGACCAGTTTGGCGCTTGTATCACATGCGTTAGACACGCGTCCTTACCTATGCGCATTGCTTGTGGGAACAAATGATTAGCTTGTGCATCGTCTTCATCTTGCTGTGCCATGCATTGCCCTTCTATTTGGCGTGCACCACCTTCATGTTTGCACTGTGCACGCGTTGGGCGCGTGTGAGCTCCTCTCCGAAAAAGGCTATTTTTAGCAAGGTTTAGGTTGATTTTTTGCTCTCTAAAGCTCGTTTTCAACTCGCTTTTTCATGCTAACTACATGTAGCACATATTCAAGCATCCATACACAAGAAAAGACCGAAAACAAATTGCTTTTCTTTGAAGTCTTTATAGAGAAAAAAAAACCTAAAAAACCTCTGTTTTTGTTCACTCGATTACATAACCACTCTAATATCACATGTAAAGCATAACACGAGTCTTCATTACTTGTCCTGAATCGAATGTGAAAGAAAAATAAGGAAGAAATGTGAAAAATACTTAATTTTAATTCTAATACTTTTAACTAGCTTTTCGAAACCAAAATTAGCACTATTCTACTGATGTCTACGTGAAAGTTACTCATCAAGACGTAATTAATGTCTTTTTGTAACTTTCTTAATACATAAATTTCTTTTTTTTTGGATGCAAATGAAAGGAAGAAAAACAAAAGACTCGAAAAAAAGGGGGGCTACTGACGTTCAAAGAGAACGCCAAACTTATCAACTAACAAACTAATGCCAACCTCAGGAGGAGGAGCTTCCAAAAACTAAAAGGAGGTAGGATAACGACTACCCATTTTTGCAAGCCTATCAACGACTTGATTGCCTTCGCGCAGGCAATGAATAAGATCAGCATTCCAATCCTAGTGTAACATTGCTGAAATATCACCCAATAAGTTAGCATGAGGATGAAACAGAAAATGACCATCTCGAAGCAAACGAATTGCTTCTTGAGAATCGGAACAAAGGACGACATACCTGTGCCCCCAATCCCAAGCTGAGAGGAGACCAAAGAAGATTGCCGACAACTCTGCAACCATATTAGTAGCAGTGCCAATACTGCCAAAGAAACCCCCCAACCAAGTACCATTCGAATCCCGAAGAACACCGCCAAATCCAGCCTCACTCGGATTACCCCGTGAGAGCCCATCAACATTAACACAAATTGCATCCACTACGGGAATGTTCCAGCCAACCTAACGCCTGACAGGAGCATCGCTATGGCCCATAGTGCCCAACAACGTATTCCACTCAACAATCACACAATGTAACTGAGACATGAGCGGGCAAGCAACATCTGGATCTCCAAAGGTATCATGGTTTCGCATGAGCCAAATAAACCATATACTAGTGAGGAAAACAATATCAAGCCAACGACAATTTCTAAATAAGTTAAAAGTATCTATATGTTGACAATTAGTCAAGAGAAACCTTTAACTTTATATGTATAACATCATATCGCCCTTTTCCATTACAGGTCGAATACAGGTTTAAGTGACACTAGCTAATGTCCATTTTTTTGCAGCTCACTAATTCAAACTCTTTATTGTACCTTTTATTATCTTTATCATCATAAAACTTGAATAACTTAACCCATAAGTTATTTAAAATGTTAAATGTCCACCCCGTAGTAAACAAGCTAACACAAACCCCATCAGCAACGAAGTCCTCCAAGCAATCCCTTTATCGATCTACACCTATCCCTTTTCGTAACTCTGTTTCAGTTTCAGTTACATAAAGTTATAATCTTTAGAGATTTTAAGTAGTCTAGCAAAATCTGCAGGCAGAGACACTCTTGCAAATAGGAAAAGAGTCAGTCTTTTTTAGTTTTGCTCGTTGAAATCTTTTCTGGGTCTTGTTCTTTTTTTTGGATACTTTTCTCTGTGTGTACTTCGATTTGGACGGCGGAGATTCAATCTTTGAGTTAAAGATCAAGGAATGCAGCAAGGTGATTGGACGGTGTTGGACTTGAGTCCTGGCGGTGGTCGAGGAAGCAGACTCTTCAACCCACGCTCAGAGTCCTCCCCTTCCTCTAATAACTCTTCTTTTTCGTCGTCCTCTTTTGCTTTTGGCGATCTCCCTCTTTTGCGCCCTCATGGTGGCACTCCTCCTTTGAAGGTTCTCCTCGTTGCCCATCTAGGATCTATATCCATGTGGTGCTTAATATTAATGTCTCTTAAATTTGTTGCTGCATTCATTTAGTTTCATATCTGTTTTTACTATGTATAACAGGGAGGACCAACTCCTTTGGCGAAGGCTGAAGTTCCATGGTCAGCTAGAAGGAGAAATCTTTCTGACAAGGATCGTGTCTTGAAGACTGTTAAGGAGTAACCATAAAAATTACATCTGAAATCCCTCTTTTTAACCATCTTTTTTCTTATAGCAATACATGGTTTCTTAATGCTATTGCTCTTATTCATGGAATTATTTATGAAACTTTTGCTGAATTCTAAAAAAATTAGATGTTTTTGAAGTTTATATGTTAGTAGTATCTTTTTAACAAGTTCAATTGCTGCTTCTCATACAGGATACTGAACAAGCTCACATCTGAGAAGTTTCATCTTCTTAAGGGTCAATTGATAGATTCTGGCATAACATCTGTTGATATCTTAAAGGTGAATACTCTTCTCTCTTTCTTTTTACTCTTTGCTATTAGGAATTTTTAGCTCACTGTTGTCTTGAAAAATAGGGTGTGGTTTCACTAATATTCGACAAGGCTATTATGGAACCCACATTTTGCCCCATGTGTGCCCAGCTAAGTGCTGATCTTAATGCGAAGCTCCCTCCATTCCCATTAGATGAACCTGGTGGCAAAGAAATCACATTTCAGAGAGTTCTATTGAATAATTGCCAGGAGGCATTTTAGGGTGCTGATAAACTAAGGGAGGAGGTGAGACATATGACAGCTCCAGAACAGGAGCTTGAGCGTAAGGATAAGGAAAGACTGTTCAAATTACGTACTCTTGGAAATATCCGTTTGATTGGAGAGCTTCTGAAGCAAAAGATGGTTCCTGAAAAGATTGTCCATCACATTGTCCAGGTTAGAATTGTGGATTATAATGCTAATGATATGTCCAGGTGACTACTTGTTCATTTGTCATCATAACTTGATATGTTAAACAGGAGCTTCTGGGACCAGATAATAAAGTTTGTCCTACTGAGGAAAATGTGGAGGCAATATGCCAGTTCTTCAACACCATTGGTAAGTAGTTTGATGAAAGCCCAAAATCACGTGACATAAATGATAAATACTTCAGTCGGATGAAGGAATTGTCATCAAACCCTCAGCTTACTCCTCGACTGAGGTTCATGATTAGAGATTGTTGGGATTATGCTGCTTTACTGTTAATCTTTCAAACCAAAGAACTGATAAAGACTTTGATATTTTGCAGATGTAGTAAGATTGCAGAAAAGTAAAGAGACAGATTTTACTTGGTTCGATAGTTTGAAACTATCTACATCCAAGGTTCCCACTTGACAG
>JAOQMR010000115.1:0-11385 GCA_027563865.1 Erythroxylum pelleterianum
CTCGCAAAATAGACTTAGTGGTCCTTAACTCCACATGTAGATCCCTAACCTCATCTAACAATCAGCAAGTTAATTTGTTGATTTGTAAAAAACTGGATAAAACTCTTGTGAATTAACTGTGGCTTGATCAGTTTGCAAATTCCTTTGCGCATTTTGGTGAAAACTTAATCTCTGACCATTCTATATGATGATTTAGAGGCTAACAGCTTGTAAAAAATAGGAGCACCCATTTCATTCTTCAATGCTATTTCTGTAATGGATGGTTTTTATGAAACAGTTAGCAGATGGTTTCAGTTATGCTTTCATGTCAAACCACATTCTACAGATGTATGTTGTTTACAGACACAACCTGAATTGCTTTCATGTCAAACAACAATCTACAGGTTTACAGACACAATTAACCATAAAAAATATAAGTAAGCGATAGTGTGATTACCTGAATTTTATTGGGAGAAATTTGTCAATTAACCATAAAAAATTGTTGTCTATTAATGCTTGATTACATTTTGGATATTGTAACATAATTATAATGTCTATTTCATAGGACCAATGTGTCAATGAGGAAGTTATGAAGTGAACATCTAGTTTAAACTGACATACAAGCTCTAACATTTATTTGATTTATAACCTTCTTAATTCCTCATTTTTTGCTATTGTTTTTTTTTCTTGTTATTTATAAGAGAAGCACAAAAGAGTGAGTGTAATGGTCTGAGCATGGACACTACTTGACTAAAATTTCCAAACTAAGCACAAGGACTTTATTTTAGGCCATATAAGGATTTTCAAAGATGTCAAACTTTCTCATACTCTTCCTAAGTGACAAACCCAAGTGGTTGCTCTATATATACTTTCTCTTGAAGGTCATAATGTAAGAATGCATTTTTTATAAAAGTAAATTCTATTTATCATACATCTTTCCTTTGAATGGACCATGACTGATGTGTGATATGAATATGAAAAATGAATCACAAAACACAACTAATGAAATAATCTAAGAAAGTGAACCTATCATTTTTTATAGTATAGTTAATGAGTTGAGTGTCGATGTCGTAAGAATTGGAATTACTAGTACTGACTATCTTCCTATCATCTAATCTATTGAAACTAGTGATTGATTTTTGAGGAAAAAAAACTAACATAGATTATCAAATTAAAGCAATGAATAATAATAAAACAATTATTAGATAAGAAAGATTCATGTAAGGATTCCCATATAACCTTTCCCATTCCTTGACCTATTCTTAAGTTAATTGAATAAAATCTCTTTCTAATCAAAACCTTTAAGAATACATTACTTTGCTTTAGGAATTCCTATGGTAGGTTTGATCGTAACCCAAAAGATTTATGTGGCCCTATATTAATAGTTTCATGCAACTCTCATTGCTCATTTTGTAGTCTATTTGTGCAAATAATCTCTCCATCCTAATATATGAAATTTCAAATTGAATTAAAACACTAGCAAATGTTAATTAAACATGATATAATTAGGAAAAGTTAACAACGAACGAAAATATTTCATTTAATAAAGAATAAATTCAAAAAATCAAGTGTTAATGTCTATCCCGCCTATATTAATATTTTAATTAGTTCATATTTATATTTCATGCAATTGTTTTTTGTAACCTTTCTTTTTATAAAATAAACATCTCATACTTCGTATGATATTCATAGGACCTCTCACAATAATACTCTGACCTTGTCCTTTAAGTGGATGGTTTCTAGGAGCCTTACCTTTATACCTGATAGTTTTTGTTTTTCCTTCCATGCTTTATATTTCATGCAATCTTGTTTTCTGTAACCTTTCTTATTATAAAAGAAACATATCTTACACCTTATGATATGTATAAGACCTCTCGTAATAATACTCTGACCTCGTCCTTTTAGTGGATAGTTTATGGGAGCCTTACCTTCATAATTTGTTGGTTTATCTTTAGATTTTGAAATAAGCAAAAGGATCTTCAATGATAATGCTAGTAGCAAAGAACGCCTTTTACAAGCTATATATGGCATAATTAGAATAAACATCTTTCTATACAAGGAGAAACATTCATTCAGCCAACAACAACTTAATAAGTGGTGAACCAATTAACGCTACCTTGTTATTAATAAGCTTACCATAATCTTTTATTACATACTAGTCTTTTGGATTATTGTAAAATTTTGACACTCATGCTTTCCTTGGATGTTCTTGTATACACTTAGAACTCTCTTGTTCAGCCTTTATAGAGAAAAAAATATATTCATTATTTTTTTGGAAAATTATACATTATCTACTTTACAATCACCTTTTTGTAAATAGCAATAGTGTTACCATTGAAATGCTAACTAGTTTCAATACGAAACCTTTTTTTTAATTCTATAAAAAATACATATTTTTTATTACATTGGATTTGCTGCTTTCGTGTTTCAAATTATATCAAAAGAACACCCAATAACTTATTGGGTACTGTATAAAGTATTTAAAATACAAGAAAGAAATATCGTTCTGGTAATATTTCCAAAGGAAAGAAATATGGGAAAGAAGGAATGGATTAATGTGATGAGTCGTATAATTACGATGAATATGGCTTAAATGAAGGGAATTGGATTGAATGGAGTAGTGAAATGTGTTGTTGATTAGAAGTATTTGTTATATAACAAGATAGGAGCATGAATTACCATGATAAAGCTTTGAAAATATGACTTGAAAGTTATGCAAGTTTGATAAAATGTCTAAGTGAACTTGGCTTAGGATTTAAAGATTCGTAATGATATACATTGAAAGCGGATTTCATGTTTACTTAGAATAACTTAGATTGATAAATAATGGCCTAAGATGCTTGGATAAAAATGTACTTAATTATGTTTTGAAATGAGTAAGTATTGGATTAAAGGCATTAAATGCCTTAGAAAATGCAAAAGAAAAGCTAATGTGAATAGTAAGGAAGTAACCATGCGAGAAGCTTAATGGTCGAATCCTATAGCTTAAGGTGAGTGATATTGTGATTTATACAATTATGTGATTATGTATAAATATGACATATATGTTTGAGTAGTAAATACATTGTATATCTTTTATGTATAAAGGCTCGGGAGCTCTGAATCGAGGAGCTCGTACCAAGGATTGTTGAAGCTAAGAGAGTGTAGACCTTCTTTTGAGGTGAATTGGGGAAACCATATTTCTTAAATAGGATTAAAACATCCTAAGACATGCACGATGACTTGTATGTGAATTTTGAACCTAGATAATGCATAGTAAAACTAAATATCAAGTAGATGCTAGTATACTTGTGTATTTAATAAACGACATTGTTTTGAAACTGATGTTTGTATTACATATTTTAAGAAATGATATTGTTTTCAACAAACCTGTGCTTGAAGTGCAAAGAATAATGTTTTAATTTATGAAACTATATTTTTGAACAACTTTGTACTTGGAGTGCAAAAGATGACTTTTATTGCAAGAAATAATGTTTTCAAATTTATATATGCATAATCGAGTCATGTATGATGCGTGTATTTGTTCTCTTTTGGCTTAGAGCCATGGCACAGTTTCTGTTGGAACCCCTCCCAGGTGCGACACATGTCCGACGTCCTACGTGACATCTGGACGCGCATTTCACAAGAGAGGAATTCTTCATCACGAAAATTAACTCAATCAAACTTATTTTAATGTCATCCGAATAGATCTTGAAAGATTCACTATAATAATCCTCAAATAAAATTAATCTTCTTAGGGCCCACAATTAAATCCGATTCCTAAGCTAAAATGGAAATCCACGGCTCTAGGCCAAAAGACTCAGCAAACTCCTCAATCGGATCTCTATAGATTGAAAAAACGTCCAAAAACGGCATTGTACACAATATCGTCACATAATCAGCTCGCTTTCATTTTATCCGAAAATTTCGACTCAAACCCGCAAATTCTAAATTTACAAGAAAGGGGGGAAAATTTTGTTAAGAAAACCAATGCCTCAGCAACCGAGTCAAAATGAAAGTATCCGAAGCGGAAACAAAGTAACCAAACGGACAGAAATCGGAGACGAAGCGCAAATATCGGATAACAAACGAATCAGATCGAACGAAAGCGGAGTATTGGAAGCGAAAGCGAATCGAAGGAAACGAAAAAGTTACAAGTGAAAAAAAAGTAAGGTTTCCTTCTTGCCTTTAAAACACCGAAATTCAGAAATTCATAACTTTTTATGCAAATTCGAGAGCTTTCGGGATTAAGTTAAATTCTTGGATTCAATCAAAGTGAAGCAATTGGATGGAATTTTAGGACATACTTCCGTGTTTTGGTGAATTCTTGAGCTAGAGAAATCCGATTGAGATAATTTTTTATTCCAATTAATCTAGAGTCATGGAATTTTTATTTGAGCTTGGGCCATAATGTAGATCATTTGCATTGAGGAAAATTAGGGTAAATTCGTCAAGATCAGTTCGGGAGTAAGTGAGTTTCTTCTGTGGTGAGGAATCCCTCCCTCGTGGGATACACGTTCAGATGTCACGCAGGACGTCGGACACGTGTCTCACCGGGGAGGGGTTCCAACATTTTCATTTTATCGGTTGGACCGATAAATAAAGACATGGTGCCTTACTTGATTTTTGTACTTAATTTTTATATATGATTTTTATGATTGGTGAGGAAATGATTGGTCAATCGTGCATTAGGCACAATAGATTAAGCAACCCCCATACCCTTGACGTTGGTACGTGAAAGTTGAGTCCCCATATCGACATCTTTCTAATGGACTTATGGGTGATTCCACACCTATGGTCTGGACACGGACGAGGTCATCACCTAGGGTCATGACGCTCTTGTCGACTATAGTCCGGACTCACCGCAGATGAAAGTCGAGCCAACAAAAGGATTTGGTGGGTGTCCACACTAGTTTGCCCGACTAATGGTGACAGACATGATTGTTTTGGCTTATCCTGATATTTATTTTCTGACGAGACTTGATTTATACATGTGATATCTTTCTGCTTATGTGAACTGGAACTGGAACCTTTGTTCACCCGATGAGTGATTAATAGGCTAGGTTCCTAACCAGTATATGTTGAGTCATAGACTAGGCCTATGTGTTCCTACATAATGTATGTTCACCTCATAGGTTATTTATACCGTCTTGGTGTGTATCGAGCTCTATTTGCGATATATGTTTTTCCTACTCATTGAGTACATAGTGTACTCACCCCCTCCGCCTTCCAACCATATAGGTTAATTTACTGAGCCTGAAGCTCTGAGTGGATCATGCGATCTTTTGACATTTTTGGGGCATTACTACACGTGGGTCGTTTCTTTTATACTTTAGTTGCATAGTGGCTCATGAATTGTTTTACTGTTTTTATTAGATTGGTTATATTGATATGCTTTATGATTATATAAATTTAACTCTTAACTGTTTGTTGTTGTAAAAGACTTTATGTATGAACTTTTGATACTGTGGTTGAGATTGCTTTGAGTGGATTTTAAAGTCCTGAAGTTGTGGTAAAAATTTTGGATGTGATTATAGAAGTTTGTTTAAAATTATTTGCATGTATTTGATTGAGTATTGAGATTTTTAAAATATAGTTGTTGTGTTGCCCAATTTTTTAAAATAAAAAAAAAAGAAAAGGGAGAGATATTCAGTTAGCCTTGCATAGTCAGATTAAGGATACCGTGAGTGTTCTTAGCCCAAGTATATGGCGTTTGTCATGCGCCGATGTGGTACCAGGTCGTGACAATTAACTTGACATCAGAGCCGGTTCTTGAACCATTGTGCCAATGTAGGACGCTGGGCCCTAAAGGGGTGGATTGTGAGATCCTATATCTGTTAGAGAGGAGAACGAAGTACGTCTTTTAAGGGTATGGATACCTCTCCCCCTAAGACGCATTTTCCCAAGAGGGGAAAGAGCAAAACCATGAGGGTCTTGGCCCGAGAGGCAACCCAAAGCGAACAATATCTATGGACGGGTGATCTGTATTGTTACAAATGGTATCAGAGCCAGTTCCCGACTTGATGTGCTAGCGTAAGACGTTGGGGCCTAAGGAGGTAGATTATGAGATCCCACATCGGTTAGAGAGGAGAACGAAGTATGCCTTATAAGGGTATGAATACCTCTCCCCCTCAAACGCTTTTTCTTAGGGGTGGGAAGATCAAAATCGTGAGGGTTTGGCCCGAGGGGTAACTCAAAGCGGACAATATATGTGGGCGAGTGGTCTGGGCTATTACATTTCTGATCCTCTCTACTAGTACAGATCAATTTGTTTATCCAAGCCAAACAATTCAACCAATTTAGATTTTTGTCTTGCAAGCCAAAGATGTTGAGGAATGCTCTCCATAGTTATCTAGTATGATAACACATGAACAAAATGTGATCTAATGTTTCTGTCTCTTTAGAACATAAAGGACAATTTGTATATAAAATATGAAAATTGATTTTATCTCTAGTTCCTAACTTTTGTAATGCATCTACCAATAGGATGAATGAGTGAGCTTGAGCTATACCAAATCCCTATATCAATTTATGAAGAGAAAACTAGATAAGCAAACCTAACAACAATTGGTTATAAGATTCAGCAATGAATATGTGACTTATGTATCTCACATCTGATTTTATTCTCTTGCCCTTGATTTGGAGAGTATGTTGGCCACTGCTTAATAACTAATTTGATTCCTCTACATATATGAAAATGCCAATACCAGTTGTTGTTTTGAATTAGCACTTGCACCTTGGTTTCTTTAGGAATTGACCCTCTCAAAGTTGAAAATAGTTGAGTGTTACATAATAGCCTTAAAGAATGCCAATTATCAAACCAAAATTTTGAGTTCTTCCCATCTTGAATATAATGCTTGATATGGGAGTGTATGAAGGAAAAAAATCTACTGAAAGGTGTAAGATTGAGAAGTTTTTTAAGATTTTGATCAAATGTTTTTTAGTTTAATATGAAACATGTGAACCATATTACCTACATGCTTTATTTATCATAACAAATTCTCCATAGTCTTTTAGCCAACAAGATCTTGTTCATACTACTAGCATAATTGATCCCCAAACCACTATAGTCCTTAGGAAGACATATTACACTCCATTTGACTTTGGATATCTTCCCTCCATTATAATTTTGTCCATGCCAAATGAAATCTTGAATGCTTCTGACAATTTTCTTGAAAACACCTTTAGGGATAGTTAAATGTGATAACTAATAAATGTGCAGATTATTGAGAATGGAAATGGGTAGCTGCAATCTACCTCCATTTGATAAAAAATTGTTTCTCCATTCATATATTCTTCTATGCACTTTATCTATAAGATATTTGCATTCAGCTTCTTTAAGATTCTTTATAAAGATTGGCACTCCGAAGTATGTGAAAGGTAATTAATGAATGGTGAGTCCTGCATCAGTAATCACTCTTAGTAAATACACTGGTTTGTCTAGTAAGGTAAGTAGCACTTTTGCTTGGATTAAATTTGAGCCCAAATACTTCTTGAAATCCCTACAAGGATGTTAAGAGAACACCAACAGAAATAAGATTATTAGCACTAAACATGAGTAAATCATCTATAAAAGAGAGCTGTGTGATATTAAGACAACTGCATTGATAATGGAATTTGTAATTCATATTTTTAGCTATAAAAAGTTGTGTATTTCCTTAAAGCACTTCCCTCGTAATGGAAAATAGGTAGGGAGAAAGTGGATCTTCCTACCTTATTCCTCTAACAGCTTTGTAAAATTAAGTAGGTTCTCTATTCATCAATAATGTGGAAAAAACATATGTTATATAAGAGTGGATCCATTTAATGAACTCAGTAGGATATCAAAATGCATACAGTGAATTAATGATGAAGCTCCATTCCACCATGTCATATGCTTTAGGGAAGTCAATTAAGAGCACAACTTTTGACATGATCCTTAGGCCTGTAGTATTTGAGCAATTCTTGTGATAAAATTATATTGTCACCTATACTTCAACCTAGTACACAAGCACCTTGATTTGAATTGATTAATCTATGTAAGGTAACATTCAACCTATTAGTAAGGATTTTTTTAAATAATTTTGTACAATGCATTACAACAAGTTATTGGTATAAAATCATTCAAGCATTTAGGATCCAGGGACTTAGGCACCAAAACTAGATAAGTCTTATTCATCTCAATGAACAACCTACCACTTCTGAAAAATTCTTGCACTGCTTTAACAACTGGTGCTTACAAGACATTCCATTTTTCTTCAAAAAACTTTGCATTAAAGTCATCTGGGCCTGAAGACTTATCATGATGAAAAGAAAATAACACTTCTCTTATCTCTTCATTTATGACTTCCTTAAGTAATCAAGACTGCTAGATCTCGTTTGTGGAATCTCATATTTTATTGAGCAGATTCTCAGGAAAGTAAATAATATATGAAAACACTCTATTAATTTTTTTAAATGACTTGTAACTATTTCTTTCAACTCTTCTTGATCATACACCCTTCTACCATTTCTGTCCTCCAGAGACATTATTTTATTGTTGTTCCTCCTACCTTGAATCGCACTGAAGAAATATTTTGTATTCCTGTCTCCTTATTGTGCCCATTACATCCTCGAATTCTGCTTCAACTGAGATCTGTATTCTTTAAGTACCTGCAGATACTTAGACAAATTTTCTTTCTTTTTATGAATGAATATGGAATTTGTAGGATTAATCATAAGATATTTTCTAGTAAATGAAAGCTCCTTTGTATTTATCTTTAAAGAATCATTCGTTCACTTAAGGAGTTTTATACTTTCAGCTTTGACAGATTTCAAGATTTAGAGACAGTGAAATGAATAAGACCCATGAAATTATTTTATGATAGTATCTGCGATAATTGAATCTAGTTGAGAGTGCTTCAGAAAGGAGTTGAAAAACCTGAATGGTGATCATCTTTTCTTTGAGTTGCTGTTAATAACCACCTTGACTAGTGTGTGACTCGAAAATAATGGTTGTTTAAACTTAACATAACTATCAGTCAATTTAGCAAGCCAACTATTATTAACTAAACAACTATCTAGTTTTCTTTGCACCAGCCTACTCCCCATTTGGTCATTACGCTAAATAAAAGTAGGCCCTTGAAATTCTAAAGAAACAAGTCCCAACTGAGATGTTAAAACAACAAACTCTTTGGTGTTTGCATATATTATGTTTCTTCCTCCTATAGATTCAGTTAAAGTCACTAGCAAACATTCGAGGATGTGTGGTGTTTGAATTAATTTCTTGTAAGTCTCTCTATAAGCTGACCCTTTGAAATTCCCAATAAGTTGTATATATTGATGTAATTGCTATTGGAACATTGCCTACTTTAATGATTAGTTCATAATGGATCAATTGATCAATACAAAACAAATTTTAGATAAGGAGTTAAGCTGGATATATAGCAATAATAACTCTACCCCTAGGATGTTTAGAATGATTGCTTAAGGCAAGCCACCCTGTTAGTAGAAATTTCAACCCTCTCTGAAACAAATCCTCTTTTATTTTGGTTTCCACCAAACCAAAAAAAAAGTGATTGTCTAGCTCCTAGTTAGTCTTTTAAAGCTAACTACTTATTAAGACATTTAATTCCTCTCATATTCCATATTATACAGCCCATTAGAAGTGTCTGGTTTTGCTTCTCATCTTCAATTTTCAGTTACTAGATTCAATTTCATGCCATTCCTTCATCTTTTTCTTAGTTCCACCTACCTCGTCAATATCCTCATTTACTTCCTCCTTACTAGTTAGTGCAGTGATTTCATTATTGTTTTCTTCTCTATCCATTTGTTTTGCCCCACCTATTAACTACTAGATATTCTCCTCATTTACTTTTCCACGCCCCTTCTCTCGTTTATCTTGTTGAACATAAGTTTCTAAATTTGTATCTAACCCGTGAACTTGTTTGGAATTGTTTTGATGATCTTGAGCTTCAACATTTACATGTAATTCATCAACTTACTTGGAAGTTTCTGGTATGCCTTTTCTTCCACTCTCTTCATCCTTGTTAATTCTTTTGGGGATCCACACTTCGATTGTGTTTCATATAAGGTTTCCAAGGGGAAGTTAAATGAACTCTATCTTCAATTAGATCTCCACTAATGTTATACCTCATGATTGAGATACTTTTAGACAATTTTCTTAAGTTCGACTTCAATGCAAACTGATAAGTGCATATTTGCCTAATATTTATGTTTTAATTATTCCTTTTTATTCCTCTTGTTGATTCAATTATTGGGACTTAATTTGATTTAATATTTCCTTGTAGGAAATTATAATTTTTGCATAATGTGAAAAATTAAGAGGAAAACAGCAACTAATATACGCAACACTCGCTTGCTATAGGAAAAGATGCCACGTACAGCAATTAAATGTCATTAATGTCCAATGAATAATCAACTAGAGCACAAGACAGAAGGAAACGCAGGTCTCCTCAACGTGGCGTCAAGTTTAATTAGCATTAGCAATACATGGGAGAAGCAGGCAAGTGGGGACGCAACAATCACGCACCAGCGTTTTTGGAGGCATACGGACATCACAAATTAAATGGAAGCTGGCGTTTTATTAGCAAGCAACGTCAAAGCACAGTGGACAAGAGGGAAACAGCCAAGAGACATAGACTGCAGACCAACGTTTTTAACGCACAAGAGAATAAAGGGAGCTAAATGTCATTGAAAATCAAGCAACCGGTGGGCCCAAACAACAAGGAACAACGTGAACGAAGAGGAGAAAGGTTTAATTGTAACATCCCACCCTCAATTTAATGGGTAAAATAGTAAAGTGGCCTAGGATGGGCTAGAGTGACATGTTATAGGACTGTTCATGCATAATAGAATTGACACACTGTCATAGATGTGCACAGAAAATTTCTGGTTATGCATACATGAAATTCCCGTTTTACGTGCCTAATGCAATTTGATTGAAATTAATATTGTTAATGGGTTTGGAAAATTATTTGGATTGCACCATAAATCGTTTTCTAATTTACTGGATTTTTAGGAATTTTCTGGAGAAAATTTCCGGACCGGAAAAATCGCCAATTGGCGAATCGGTCGATTTTCGGTAGCGAAAATTTCTACCCAATGGCACTGTCATATTGGGTATATTATTTTGGAATTGAAATGAGGGCCATTGGACTAGAATGGGTCAAAATGTAGTAGGATTTCTAAATCCTATACAAGAGTTTGTTTTATATCTATTTTGTCTTCTTCTCCTTTCATGCCACTTGTCCCATTCATTAAGTGGTTTTGTCCTATGCTAAAGTCCCACTCTCGGATTATTGCTTGTTGAAAGAATGAGAAGAAGACTTAAAAAGCTATTTGGTCTCTTTCATCCGAACATCACTTTCCCTTTGCCTCTCCATTGATTTTCTTCTTTGTAAGTGATTCTTCTTCCACACTTACGAGCTTCCTCTTGCAACCAAGCTC
>JAOQMR010000122.1:6404-22133 GCA_027563865.1 Erythroxylum pelleterianum
AAAGTGTGATGTAATGCAACTTAAATGATAGGATAAGTGTTGCATTTACCATTCATTTCAATCCAATCCAAACTATTCTTAGATTATAAGTTCCAAAGAAACTTATAATCAAAGACTTTGGCATTGCATGAAACCAAGTTTAATGAATTATTGAAGAGGCAAAAGGAAGAGATGTACAAGCGCAATGTCCCATTTTTCAAGCAATTGCAACAATAACATGACAAGCCGAACTATGAAGTCCCACCTATCAAACAAGAAAGAAAAGAGCACTCGTTCATGAACATTTGTTGACATTGAGACGCCATCTACAGACCCGCAATTAGAGAGCCACTCAGTCATTCTCACTCAATCATACCTCATTATGCATCCAATAAGGTGAAAGATCACATAAATTATTCATAAGTCTGCTTTCAATCATGTCGTTTACATTTATCCCTGGACCTACTTGGGATTGTGCTCACTTCCTCAACCTCCAAACAACCTGCAAGTTACCATGAGAGCGCTTGCGTTGCGTGTGAAAGAACAAGGAAATTAGCAGAAGCTAATCTACCTGATTTTCTGCCATTCTACACTTCAATAGGCCGTTAAATGGCTTGCTGTTCGTTCAATCAATTAAATTTGTACGGCTTATAACTAATTAATTAATTAATCCCTTTGCGTTATAAAAATTGGAGTTTGTTAGGAACTCCACAAACCAGACATAATCATTTGGCCATGGAAGAATACGATCCTCCCTTTTGGCGCTTAATGGAATTTAATTTGGTCCCCCACCCTTCTTTTCTACATTTCCTTTCAGTTTTCACCTCTTACCTGCTCAATGTAAGCGAGAATTTGATTCTCCTTTCATCTTTTTCATATATATAATAATTTTGAAAACATGATTCCATCACAAAAGCAAGAATCGATCGCAACATTAATTCTTAGAAACTCAATGAAACCAAATTGTTTGATTGCTAAAATTAAGATGCGTACACATTATTTGAAGATATCGCAATCGTGTCACTGGTCGAGTGTTTTCAGCTACCAAATGATGTCACAACATGTTTTACTTTACCAGTAACCGAAAAGCTAACAAAAGGAGGTTGCTACAATGTTTCGACTCTGTCGCCT
Source organism: Erythroxylum pelleterianum (assembly GCA_027563865.1). NCBI lineage: Eukaryota > Viridiplantae > Streptophyta > Magnoliopsida > Malpighiales > Erythroxylaceae > Erythroxylum > Erythroxylum pelleterianum. The sequence goes on from JAOQMR010000122.1 coordinate 7,515, forward strand.
TTTTCAAATGGTGGCTCAACTTACTTGTTTCTTTTCAATAAAGACAACTCCTTTTATCTGCTGCTGCTATTGATAGATGGATATTTCGAGAGGCGAAATCGTAGCTAGCTAATTAATACTGAAATGAAAGATCTCGTTATACATAATTACATGGTGTAAAAATAAGAATACAAAGAAAGAATCCATACCGTAACTTTTGTTTTTGAAGAAATCCATGACTTAGTTGTACGTACTTGTTTTGAGTTGAAAGTGACGATTGGGTGTGATGGACAGAACAAACCAATCTTGAGTCTTTAGTTGCTGGAAGAAGAGAAGAACTCTTGTATTGCGGACTGGCTGGCTCGATGGTATGGAGAGTGGTGCACACGCACCTTGGGATTGTGATTTGTTTAATGAATTGGGTACAGGGAGAGACAGAGAGGGGTTGTTTTTCTGATCAAAAGTTGCCATCATCACTCAACAGTCCTTTGCAGTTGGGGCTCTGAAGTCAATGCCACACTGCACAGACTCCTCTGTTTCTCTCTCCCTCTCTATCTATATTATTATATAAGTATATTATATGTGTTTGTGCGCTGAACTTGAATCTATGCACGTATTGTATTGATTCTGAAAGACATGGCCACTGGTGGATGTGGTGCATTGAAATTCCAAATACAACCAATACCCTTCTAATCGCAGTTTGGGCAATTTCTCCCCACCAAAAAGGGCATACAAATTCAGTACAAACAACGACGGAAGAGTGGATGTAGACAATCTATTTGTTGAACTGGTACAAGGTTGAACAAAACATTACAGGAATAGGCAAAATCCCTTTTAAGCCTTAGCCTCACTTCTCTCTCACCACACCAACGCACCGCCTTGTTTTTTTCACTCTTCCAAGTTCCACCTCTGTACCCACAACTCTCTCTTTACCTCTCACTCACCCTATATGATGTTCTTGGAGAAGAGGAGACCTGAGTTCGACCCATCCATGGAAAACCCAACAAGAGGTCAAGATAACAGGAACCCATCTCCGTTGAACTCTCCACATAGCAGCGGAAACAACAACTCTGTCCAAATTCACACCCCACCACTTACTCCAGTACCCATCTCCAGATCTGACACTAACCCTTACCCTACAACCTTTGTTCAGGCAGACACTTCCACTTTCAAGCAGGTTGTCCAAATGCTCACTGGCTCAACGGAAACAGTCAAACAAGCTTCATCAAGAACAACCCAAGATCCTACACATCCCTCACCACAACTACCGTCATCAAGGAATTTCGCTATCCCTCCAGTCAAGACTGCTCCGAAGAAACAACAGCAGAGCTTCAAGCTTTATGAAAGAAGAAACAGCAATCTCAAGAACCATCTCATGATCAATACTTTGTTGCCTAGTTTTGTCAGCAATAATAACGCAGTTTCAGGATTTTCTCCCAGAAACAGGCCTGAGATCTTGTCTCCAAGCTTGCTTGACTTTCCCAAGTTGACTCTTAGCCCTGTAACTCCATTGAATGACGACCCCTTCAACAGGAATTCACCTTCTTTAGGGAATTCGTCATCAGAAGAGGAGAGAACAATTGCGGAGAGAGGTTTTTACTTGCATCCATCCCCTATATCTACTCCCAGAGATTCAGAGCCACAGTTGTTGCCTCTCTTTCCTGTGACCTCACCGAAAGTTTCAGGTTCTTCTGCTTGATGAAGAATGGGTTGATGGGCTTGCATGGTTTGAGGGAGAGGTTGAGATTCTTGATTCACTTGTACAATTTGATCCCTCTTGTTATGATATATGGTAAAGTTTTTATTTTGTTTCCCTTCTCTTATCTTTATCATTTTGTTTTTACGTGTTTTGGTGGAGACTAATATGATGCTATAAGAATTTTTGGGCAAAGTTATCATCTTTGATAAGTCTGGTGAATTTTCATCTGGTTGACTGTCACTGCTTGTGTATTCCGGTTCATGAAAATTTCCAGAGAAATTATGGTTCCTTGTTCCTCTCTCCATTTCTCTTCCTTCTTTGATTTTAGTTTACATAATTTGTCTGTGCATAGTCATCTATAAGTCTGCATTCTCTCCGAATCTCTTTGGCCTCTCTGTCAGAGAACACTGGAGCAGCCAAGGCGAATATACAACAGGAGCACTATCGCCAGAGTAACCAGTTTGTCTGCTATGAGAATATTTTTGGTGGAGGGAAAAGTTTTCTGGCCATTCATTATAGCAGCAGGGTGTCTTTGGAGGTTCAACTTTATGGCAAATCTATGAAACTAAACCCCCTAAGCTAAGATGACCATGTTTTCCAATTTCATGGAGTTATGTATCACTACTTTTTACCGATTTAGTAACTGAATGAAGTCAATTTCCACTTTAGCACGCTTTGTACATCTATCCATTCCTACCTAAAGAACGTACTTTGTCTATGAATGGCCCACACTTTGAACTAAGTGCATCACACCCAAGTTTGATCATTTCTGTTGTTGGCCTATTCACATTTCACGGCAAGTTTACACAGCACTCGATCACCGTTTGACTCGATTTTATTAGAGCAGCAGCAAAGTTTCTCTTTTTATTGTCGATTTATTTGCATAAGGGTAAAAAGAAAGATAGCATACATTAATGTGGCAAAAACATATGCATTCATAGTTTTGTAAGAAGCTATAAAGAGATAAGGGAATAGTAAATGAGCATCCCTGTTGGCTGTTGCTTCGAATTAGAAGTATTTATGGGCGTTGTCTTTTTATGGCAATGCAACCATGCAGGGTTAACAGTAACACTCTCCCTTTTCCCCTTTTCTCTCTGTTTTCAGCTTATTATTGGGCAGCCCAGTCCCTTTTTTCTTTTCTTTTTTGACTCTTTGGAGACCATTGCTTATGAAGTGAAAACGCAAGAATGAGTGCTTCAAAAAACACATCATAGGGAAAAGAAAGTTGACTTTGGCATGATGATGATGACTGAAAAAGAAATGGAAAGAGAATGGCGTGAGAAGGAGGGTAGTATGAAATGCTGTGTATCACAAATTTGACGTTCATAAACAATTACTTTATAATTTAATTTAATTTAAATATAATTTTAATAAAAGTACATAAAATTTTTTCAAGAATTACTTAACATTAATTTTTAATTAATTAATACAATGGGGTGGTTTTTCATAAAAGAATATGAACATATCCTCCATTCAGAGACCCTTTTTTCTATTCATGTTTGTTTGTTCCTCAATTGTGTACATTCGGATTATGAAGAAGTCTCCAATGGTGACTGGTGGGGTTCAGACAAGGCCTACTAGACTACTACTTGCAACCATTTTAGTTGCAACTTGGAACAGCTTTTAGCTCCTAAATCATGCGCTTGCATGAAAAAAGGTTCTGTTAGATTTGGACTATTCAGAAACATATCCTCCCTATATAATTTTTTTGCAATTTTTTTCTATTTATCGCCCACCAAATAGCAATATCATCTAATAAATAATACAAGTATATATAGTTATTTGTTGACAATGGAATGATCTCCGGGCATAAAATGCTGAACTAGTGACATGAGAGGTGCTTGTGTATTATTGCTAAGTAAGAAATATGAGTCCTTCTTCAAGTATGTTTAGTGGGACCATTTGCATGATACCTGGACTTAACTTTTCTTAAATATCCAATACATTGGTCAAAGTAATTATTAGAGGTCCATACTAACAATTTTCAATTATTTTTCAAGGATATTATTTGTATAATGGGAACAAATTTGAGGTCCTAATCCTATTCATGAGGAATTAGTCTTTCTTTGAATAATAGCTCAACTTGACGAGCCTTTTCATTTGGCAAGTTAGTGTTAATCTGTACTCTTTTAATTTTTAGCTGGTGAAAGATGTGAAACTTGCCTTTCACATAATAACTCATCGCCTAAATGTAGTTCATGTTTATTATTTTTCTTTTTTATATTTTAATTTTCATACATATTAGTTCAATTAATTTTTTTTTTGGGGATTCGAGAAAACTCCGTAGGCCGGCAAAGAGGGCATACCTCTTCGAGGGCTCAACTGACGCACCACTCTACAGGCGGACTAAGCGGGCGCACCTCATTATTGAGGATTCAACTAGTTCTCCACCTACAGGTAAAACCTCGACTGCCCCAGGCTCTTACAAGAGAGGCTAGCATAGAATCGAATCTGGGACTTAACCGAAGCCAAGCTCCGCTCTCATCCATCGAGCCACACCTCTTGAAGGCAGTTCAATGATCATACAATCTCTTTTTATCATATTTTATTAATATATTTTAATTAAAATAAAGTAATATTTTAAGTTTTACATTTTAGAATTACTAATAGGGAAAAAACAAATAAAATTACGTGGTGATTAAATAATATCATAAAAATATATTATAATTTTCAAAATAAAATAAAAATCAATTTACCTAGAAAATAAATGTAGTTAATCTATAATTCATTACTCATGTTCTTATATGACGAAATTTGATGCCATGTAAGGAATTCTCTTTGTCAAATTAATTTAAAATTAGCCATTTGTTTATGATACAAAATTATAATGTTAATTATACGGTCAAGATTAAATATAGTTATTTTCACGTAATCTTGAATTTTAAATGAATAAGAAATTTCACTTTTAATTATGTAAGATTAATTAAGATAATACATTAGTTGTAATAGTAATCATATAATAATTACTCGTGATTCAAACTTTTTAAATATTGGAGGTCATTACTATATTCTAATAATTAATTGTGCAAAAACATTTATTTTCTTACTTATTTTTTTAAGGCAAATTTTTCCGTAATGTTTAATTTGTTATTATTTAGTAAGATCCACTCTACTATTGTTTTCTTTGCTTATTTTTGTCGTTTTATCCATAACATCAATCAAAATAGGCAGCGACATTTAGTGTACATATAAAGGTCATGTAAGACAATATTCAACCTATTTGTTTTATATTTTTATTTAAATCTCACCAAACAAGAAGATAGGTCATAGGTTGCAAACTTGTAACACTCTCTCAGCCCTCATTGGAACGCCGTAACTTGGATACATTGAGGATTTTTGTCCATCTCAAACAAATTGAGGCTTTCCAAAGCGGCATACTAATTTTCATCACTGAAAACAACAACATTCAGTACGAGTTTCCTGGAATCTAAAATCCGAAAAGGTTCAATAATACGTAATCTTATTCTTACTTAATAGAGACACTATTTTTTATATTTTTATTTAAATCTCACCAAACAAGAAGATAGGTCATAGGTTGCAAACTTGTAACACTATCTCAGGCTCAGCCCTCATTGGAACGCCGTAACTTGGACACATTGAGGATTTTTGTCCATCTCAAACAAATTGAGGCTTTCCAAAGCGGCATACTAATTTTCATCACTGAAAACAACATTCAGTACAAGTTTCCCTGGAATCTAAAATTAAAAAAGGTTCAATAATACGCAATCTTACTCTTACTTAACAGAGAGGCTATTTTTCACAGACTCAAGCATAATACGTCATAAAAATACTACAAAATTATAAATAAATATATATATATATATATAAGAAAGAAAAAAGAAAAAATAAATTTTCATTCACCATACAAGACAAAATTGGTATTCAGAGCCTAAATGTAAAAACTGGAATAAGAAACTCTTTCCCATTTATTGAAGAAAAAGATCATCCTGTCGCAGTTGGCAATTTTCATTTTTATTTTTAAGGATACATTATACATAGCGCAGGATTAGACTTATCTATCACAAAACTTACACATAGTTTCAGATTTCAGAAAAAGAGGTGATTGTCTTGAAGCCATGGTTCTCTGGAAGTGGGGCATTTCCCGGCCGGACACAAATAAGCACCTCCAGACCTGAAAAACAAAATTAATGAAAAATAAAAACACATTATGAACATTACAAATATAGCTTCTTAATGAGTTTAGTAAGACTTGGACACCCTATACACGTATGCTCTTCCCACCAAATGAATTGATCATAGAGCATCACCTGCTGCTTTTGCAGCTGCAGCTTCTTGAACAACATCTGTAACGAACAGGATCTCAGATGGCTTATCAACTCCCAGTGACTCTGTGATCTCGACGTAACTGCGTGTTTCTTTCTTATTTCTACAAACAACCACAAGAATGGACATTGCAAACGCATTTCTGTTTTCTTAATAGATTTTTATCTAGAGTAGGATCTTCACAACTTACCCCACCACGGTGTCAAAAAATCCAGACAAATATTTTCTCAGATCTCCATAGTTTGTATTGCCAAATAATAGCCTTTGTGCCAATCTGCTGCCACTAGAATATATGTATACCTGTGTTATGAGACATAATTAGTCTCAGTATCACATGTATAATGTTAAGTATGATGCAAATTTTGCATGTCATTTTGCTTCTGCAAGTTTCTGTTGACATTCTTTTTTTTGAACTATGCCAAGATCTTTCACTGCCATTGTAAATCAGTGATTTACCGCTTCTTGGTAGCATTAAGATATAGTGATTTTACTCATCTATCCTCACTCAAAAATTTAGAAGTTTGCATAGAACACTCCAAATCATCGATACTCAATTAAAATTAAGAACAATAAAAACTCATAGCTAAATTGAATAAGTGGATTTTAAGAAATGGTTTAGAGGGTAATCTACCCCAATAGGTGGATAAGAAATAGAGTTTTGGGGATTATGAGATTGGATAGGAAAAAAAATGAGAACGGAAATTCAAAGGGAAAGTAATCAAGAACTAACCTTTATACCCAAAGCATGCCACTTTTCCAATGCTTCTGGTACATCATCAAACACTACTGATTCCAATTCTTTATTTCCAAACCCAGTCCTCCATATATGACCCTGCACAAGATATTTACAAAGAAAGTTTCAAGCTAGGAAATTTTCTGTCTTTATTAAGGGTCAAATGTGTTATGCTTCATAACAATTACTTGCAATTGCTTCAAGGCAGTGATCTTCCGATCAGCTCGTATCATTGCTTCCACATTAGCAACCAATGCTGCAATAACCTCCTCTTTCCCTGCATCATCACCTGGAATGGGCACAGCACCTTCAACACCTTTTACCAAATCATCTTCAACCTGCAGAAAAGTTCTTGGAGAATGTAGTTGACCACGTCAAACAACAACTACCCTAGGGGATCTCACACTTTTTTCATTATTATGTTTAATTATTAAAACATAAAGTGCACCATGATGTCCCACAAACCAATAAGAATGCATCTGATGCAGTAAAAACAGCAAGACACAGAAAGTGCAAGGAAAAGTATTGACATGCATAGCTGTTCATTCAACAAAACAACTGTACCAAAACTTCTAATGCAGAAAAACCTTACTTGATAGCGCAACAACTTCATGTCATCTTGAGTTTCTGCAGTCTCATATGTTGCACTCAAATGCCTTCCAACATTTTCACGGGCATATGGGAAAAGTACATCAGAAACAAATGATATGGGTGTAGCAGTTCCTTCAATGTCAAGAAGGATGCAATGCTGCAACCAAAAATATGAAGAATGATGATGCATATATACGCTGCAACCAACTAATTCTTTAGACTCAAAAGGGATTTCGATTCAAGGATACCAAATCCACCAAGACTAACTATAGGCCATATTACAATTAAGAAATCCAGCAGCCAAAAATAAGTCCACAATTCAGAAATGTACCGATGAAGGCTCAATTTCATTATTTGAATCCTTTGACCCAGCCTTGGTAGATATGCTTGTCTTTAAGTAAGTGCCAGGAATCCCCTTGAGATTCTGAATTGGGCCATGGTTTGGGGTAGTCCAGTCAAGGCCAAGCTGATGAAGTTTGATAGCAGCATCAAATAGGTAGTGATAACACTCAGCCTGCAAGGTTTGCAATCAATTCAAAGAGGAATAAAAAGTATAATAATCTCTGAACAAGAATAAAGTTCCACAATCCTTCTCATGATAGTTCTTAAGCATCCAGTTCTAATCTTTTTAGTTTATTTGCCAGGAAATACTGCTTATTAATAAAGTTTAAACTATTAGGGAAGAGGTTAAAAAATAAGTTTATCTTCTAAATGTTTTATCACACTCTGGTTCATTGTATTTTCTACGTGGACCAATCCCTGGTGCACCATTTAACTTCTGTCAAAACACAATCATGAGAACCTATAATCAAAATATAATGCACAAGTGAAAGGAAACTTCTATTATGTTGAATAGAAGAATGCTGATTAGTTTGTTAGTGGCACAGAAGAAATTTTTAATCTAATAACTTATAATAGGAGGCCGAATTGGCTTGCATATACTAAGAAAAATTATACCTACTTATCTTGATCTTGGATAAAAAGCACAGGAAAGGAGCTGAAAATCAGAATTGTGTATGACCAGACAAAAAATGACTTTACCATTTTGTTTACTGAGAGCATCCTTTTCTTTTTCGACCCAAAAAAAAAAAAAAAGACATCCACCATCTTATGGGCTTCACAGCACCTTCAACAAAATTAGTAATATCTTGATGCCAAAAAAGCCAGGTTCAGTTGAAACCGAAGGTACAAAAATTTTAATACTTCCATGAAGGAAGAGTAGTGAGGTTACTTTGGGACTCTCTATAACAAATGAACCACTCTACGTTATAAACAACAAAGACAAAGCCATTGCAGACCAATATAATTATAATCAGGTCACCTGCCGCTAAGATCATTTACACCTTCTTCCCTCATGTACAACCTCAGTCATAGTTGTGAAGAAAAAGTATATATTAATAGATAGAAAGAATTTATGCACTACTTCAGCTAGATATTAAGTGCAGGAAAGAGGAGCCAATTGCATTTCATCATCCAGTAGGTAGCACAAACCTGAGTTTTAGCACTGATCCATGAATCACCCCATACATAAATGCCGTGGTTACGAACTAGCACAGCCGTTGTTTTTGGGTAAGCCTCTATCTGGGAAACAGAAAGATTTTAATTAAGTTAAGAAGATTGCTCTACTATCAAAGAAGAGAACATTTTAGCAGAAATTTGATGCAAAAAATTCTCTTATGATGTATCCTTTCAGACCTCCAAATCCTGTCAGAATTGTTGGTAATACAGTAATCAGTTCTAAGAGCCTAAGAGATGCCTAAGAGATTCTATGAATTCCTGTAGGGAGAGGATTCAAAAGTGACGAAAATTAGCTGATCACATCAACATACAGATTTTCTATACTCAGCAAACATTGCAAAGGCAACCAGAGGACGTTAAGTCCTAAAAGATTACTCTTATTTCCCTTGTGACATTGATTTTGCAAGAAGAAGGTTCTAAAAGATCATCTCAGGACTAGTAAGTAGATTTCCAGAGTTCAGGATACAATAAAGACATACAGCTTTAGCAAGAGATTCTGTAAGCTCATATTCGAAGGCTGCATTCTCTATTATGGGGACCACAAGTTCATCATAATATCCATGCCCTTGGATTCCTTTAATCAGCTCCATATGTGTAATCTGCAAAATGTAAAACACAAAGAAACATGTTGAATACTGGAGTTGAGCAGAGCATTTGTTGAAGCTGCAGATAATTAAAGTTGAGTTGGCCAGATGGACCATTCTGCAGGATAAAATCAGCAGTTTGTGCAAGGGATATATAATGAAGACGGTCAAAGATGTGGAAACTTGTCACAGTAAAATGCTTTCTGCAACATTCAGACAATCACTTTGACATCAAAGATTCAGAATTTCTTCCTTTTTTATTTTTAAGCTTCAAAAGATAACAATGTACAAATCAACAGATACCTACTAGTATGTATTCTTGTATGCATGAAAATAACAAAAGGTATAAAGTAAACATAAAAGGTTGCCAGCAGCAATATAAAGAACAGTTCCAAGCCAAGACCAATTATGGATGGCAACATAGAAATGCTTACTCTAAATTCTTTGGCTAATGGGTCGATCATTGTTGCAAGACAAGATTCTATTCCATGACTATGAATAACAGCTCCTGCATTACGCATCTGATATGCCTGCATTTTACCAGAAGATGAGAAATCTTACTGCGACTGGGGGAAGATGGTGATGCCAAGGACAGAAGAATGAATTTGCAAGATCCACAAACTAGGATTGCTGCAGCAGCAGTTAAGTATTCCACCAGGTCAAGTGTAACTTTGATGGAACAGGTACAAGAAGACATTTGATTGCGCACATGATAAGATGAAGTAATTGTTTTATGAATGAGAACTCATAAGATACAAATAAAAAATTTATAAGTTTTAAATAATTGATAGGGTTGGAAACGGGCTGGAACCAGGCCGGCCTGATAAATTTTTGGGCCTGGGCCCAGTCCAATTGATTCGGCGAAAGCTAAATTGTGTTGTCAAAATGACATCATGTTGGCATCTTGGCTTAACCGGTTCGGTGAGCCTAAGATAGGCCCATCCCAAAGCCCAGTCAAGTCATGCTTTTGCCCATTGACTAGGGCCTGGCCAATTTTCCATCTCTAGTTTTGATATCCAATTTCTCAGATCTTCCCAACTTCCAGTAGGAGCACCAAAATCAAGGCTAAAGAGGTTTAAATGCCCAACCTAACGAATATTAAAACTACGACTAATTAAGGCAAGGTACATGGTTCATTTGCAACTGAAACACCTTAGCCATTTTGACAGAACTTAGAAGTCATTAGAAAATGGAGATTTTGTGATGCCCATTGATAGTGACCTAAGAAACCAAACATTTGTTTTTGAAGCATATAAACTGAATGATCGTATTTTGCTAATAAAATTTTGAAACCAATGTATAAATGGGACCGATCCCTAACATGCTAGAAAATCAATTACATTGCAAAAACCATCTAAAAGGACAGCTATATGCAAATCTAAAGGGTTGAATTTTACTTTCTTGGATTTAAATGCTGTGGATAGTAGCTTAATCTTCATCAACAAATAGATATTAGCCAAATAACTAATCCTTTGTAGCATGAGAAGATGATAACTAAATGCGCGAAAAGATACCTTCATGAAGAGAGGCCCACAATCTGAGCACTTGGGACGTTTATGCGGATACGGCTTTGGGAATGGCGTTGACAATACAGACCCATTTCCATCTAAGATGTACATGTCCTCTGGTTCCATTCTTTCCTTCTGAACACCTATCAAATTCCAGATCACAAACAGAAAACTGAGATAAAGTAAAGGCTGTGGAGAAATCAAAGGTCAAAAGGCCACTGAACATCTGGAGCCACTAAGGAGGTCAAACTTGTGTCTAAGCTGAAAAATGGACACTCGTTACACACAGACTTGATCAGGAAGAAGCATTGATCTAAAAGCATGACAGTCAAAACCTGATAAGAACCAAGATAAATACATCGTTCCAAAACCTTCAGCATGTCCAACAAGGTCAACTATATTAGTTTTCTTTACCATCCAAGCGTATCAAATATTTTGCAATCAACTCAAAAAAATCACCAGTATTTTATACAGTTGAATAGAGAATTTTCATGGGAATCTGAACCGTATTTTAAATGCAGGCAGAGCCTAACAACAGAACTGAGCCTCAAAATACATAAAGTAAGACTCTAAACTATCATTGACTAATGCACGCAATAAAGAAACAAGGAACTAAACCAAGTCCATAAGCTTCAGCTGCGTGTGCCCGCTAATCAAATTCCATGTAAGCAAACTAAGGCAAGCAATGAGCTTAACTAAGATATAAGCAGCAACAAAACAATTCATAATCGAACATAAACTTAATTATAAAGAAAAAATAACGCTTACGCAACACATCTAACATAAACATATAAGCATCGAGCTTCTCTTCCCTCTTCTCTTTCCTCTTCTCTCCCAAAGCTGTTACCTCATAAGAACTGGTGTTTTACCAAAAAATTCAAAAAATAAAAAAGAGGAACGGGAGAAACCAAAAACGCATAAAGGACAAAGCTTCACAGTATCTAAAAAGAGCAAGCAAATAGCATTGGAAACATCCCACCTTCACAAACATAAACATACTCTACATAAGCTTCTTATGAATGAATCAACAATCACATCTCACAACAAAAAAGCAACGACAGGAAAACACAGGAAATTAAAAACAGCATCACTTAAATCACAAGAACCAACCCATATGAGCATCCAAGGAACCAAAAAACTCATATTTACCAGAAGGGGACATAACAATGAGCTGGTGAGGTCTAGGGATAGAGTCATCGTGAACTTTGATTGTGATGCTGCCACCTGTCCCTCCCACCCATCCAAGGGTGTAGAAATGGCGGCAGAGATCAGCTAACAACACCCTAGTCTCCTTCACCGGCTTGCTCTCCAGGTAGGCCTGTGTCGCCACCTTCAAGGCACCATTCACCGCCACCGCCGGCGTCGCTGCAGCTGCCATTTCAGTTCGCTTCTAGACAGAGAAAGCAGAAGCAGCAGAGACTCTAGAAAGAGAGAACTTTTGTAATCTGTAGTGCTTGAGAATGGAAGACCTTTATTATAAAAAAAAAGGGACAAATGCTTGTGTGACATAAGCTTTAGATTTTTTTTTCTTTAATTTAATTTTACGGTGGAGACCAATTTAATGCTAGTGTTAGAGAAGGGATTGGTGTGGGTGAATTATTGGTTTTGATTGGGCCACGTGGAATGCCAAAATGGATTCCTGCATCGGTTGTTTCACTGTTATTGGGAATATGGTTAGGAGAAAGGAACTGAGAATTTAGCTCACAAAATATGGTAGTACCTTCACTTATTCATGTTTAGTTATGTAGAAAATATTAATCATTAAATTATGATTTTGTTAATAACATGCGAATTATGTGCTAATTTACATGACGTTCATGTTTAATTATGCAGTGAATATTGTTCACTAAATTTTTATGGAGCTTACCCATGATATTAAATATTTCATTAAAAAAATTAACCAAGAAATTAATAGGAGTAATATGAATCATTGAACTAAGCGCTGGCACCTTTTAGAATATTAAATCATAGGAAAAATGAGTCGAACTATATAAGAGATCATTTTTTAAAATCTTAAATTGAATTAGCTTTGTTAAGAAATGTTGTTTGTGTGAAGTTCAGAAACGGTCAACCATGTGCAATAGATGGTAGGTATTGCGATTGTTAAGAATATATTTTCGTATAATCACATTCATACGTACCTCAATCAAATCCTCTATTAAGTTTTAGTTTTTAGTATAGTGTAAGATAACAACAACAATACCCAACAGAGTCTTGGAGAATCTAACGAGGTTTAGTATAAGACTTTGTATATAAATAAGACTTATTCTTCTTGCACAAGGAACATATAAATCTAAATTAGAAAGATGTTAACTTTATATTATTTCCAAGGAATAAACTTTTATGATTGAACCACATGTATTTATTGTCTTCCTCTTTCACTCTCTTTATTCTATTTATATTGTTTTATGTTAAGATTCAATATATTGTCTCACATGATGATTTTAATGTATGACTATTGTGATACAACAAATTAGAAGAAATTATAGCTATGAGTCACAAATCCTAACTATACTATGATGTTGAAATATGAATAAAATTATTGGATTATATGATATTTTAGCAAATAGTTTTGATGGTAAAGAAACATGTTACTAGTATTTTTTTTTCTTTAATGATATTAGGAAGCTCATGTATTCAAGCAAGAGGTGAAAATTCAAGTTTAATGGAAGCGAATGAGTCAATTTAATCAATGAACAATCAAAAGATGAAACAAAAAAAAAAAAGCAAAGTGGAGCATATATACAAGTCAACAGATTTTCAAGTCAATTTAATTAAACCAAGAACAATAATAAATGAAGTCAGTCCATATATAACAAATCATTGTAATCTTTTTTGGAATATTATCTTGTCATTTCAATAATTTAGGCGTTCATTCATCATAATCATTTACATTTAGAACATAGCTTATAATTTTTATAATTTAAGAAAAATTTTATTTTGAATTTTAGAAAAAGTGTTTTGATCTTTAAAAAAAAGTTTAGTAAATTTTGAAATGATATTAAATAAAGTTTTTATCATATATAGTTTTTATATTTTTGAAAAAACTTGAGAGTTCAAGTTTTCAAATTATTTTATGTATAGATTCAGTTATCCTAAGAGTTTCCATCAGATAGCAAAATATAGGAACAAATGCTACGAAGCGTATTGTCTAATCTATGGAAAAATGACTTACTAGAGCGTTATGACCTACTAGACGATGAATTAGCATATGTAATGACTAGTTTATTTTTAATGACTATTTAAAGTGGTTTAGGTATAAATGAATCATAATTGAACCATGATATGTATCTTTGCCATAATAAAGAGTTTCTAAGAGCCTTGAGATACTAGAGAATACATGTATATTGCAAAACATATATCAAAAACTAGTTTAATAGAGTGAGCAAGGAAGGGAGCTTTCAAATTATATATAATTGTGCAATTGTTGTAACTGAAAAAATTGTTGGGATACATTGTAGTGGTTCCTTTTAACTTTAAAAAAGAATTATAAAGAGTTCTTCTTCGCCCGTAATAAACCAAAATGATTATTTGTAACGCCCCAAATTAGGGGTTAGCATATTAAGCAAATTTAGTCTGATTTATGTTCTGTCTCTTTGACATTTGGGCCTGCATTCATGGCATTTTCCGGATCAATTGGTTGAAAGAGATTTCTGATTTGTTCAGACATTATTCATATATTTTTAGTAATTTTTGGATACTTCAATGATTTTTAGAAATTAT
>JAOQMR010000122.1:34177-53166 GCA_027563865.1 Erythroxylum pelleterianum
TCATGAATCATCAATTGTATTTTTGTAACTCTTGTAAAGGGTTTATGATGTATTGTCAATATGTTACTAAAGCTATGGATGAGAATATTGTATGAACTCTTCTTTTGAAGTATGGAAATGATTGGGGAATTTGAAAATCCATCATGTTTGAATGTTAACTTTTGCAAACTTTGATTGTATTGGATGTGTATATTGTTTGGAAATTATCTCTTTCATTGGTGCTAGATGAGTTGCAAATGATGTATGTGTTTATCCTTGACTAGTGGTAGAAGGATAGCTTGTGGATATTGGGTTGAATGTATGTGATGAATGATTTGGAGTTGAATTCAATGTTGTTTGATTGAGGAGATTCTTGTGGAGTTAGTTTTCTAACACATTTTCCTACCTTTCATAAAAATTTCATGGTCATTGGTTTCAAACCCAATAAGTTTGATTAATTGAAAGTGAGTGGTCGGGTTGGAGAGCTTGGTCTGGTAATGAGTTTAGTTTAGAATTTTAAGCATATCTCGAGCTATAGAGCTCCGATTTAGGTGATTCTTGGTTCTACATAAACTAGAGACCAAGGGCCACCATTTTTAAGAAGTATATTGTAAAATTTGTGACCTTTGTTTTGTGGGCTCTCCTTTGTAGCTTGAATTGTCGTTTAAATTGAGGGCTTTTGTGAGGGTCAAACGGTTTAGAAACTCGCTTATGTTTTTGTGCTTCGATTCTGAGTCGATCGTTGGGCTTCGAAAACGGGGCCCAACAGCTTGCCTTTAATGCAATTCACACATATATCTCATTCAACAAAATCCAATAGAGGTAAGATGTCATTTTTAACTAACCTTTGTACCCTTTCTTTAGATATATGACCTAACCTTTTATGCCACAAAAAAGCAGAACATTCATTTTGTGCACTACGTTTACTTCCTATAATATAGTCAATATGAAACAGAGACGTAGCAAAATCAACATCAAGATTGAAACGATATAAATAATCAATTAAAGTATCAGAACCATAATAGTACTTATGTTTATACAATGAAAAAAAACACCATTTCCAATCTTAAATTGAAATCCTACATCATCCAATTTTGCAATAGAAACTAAATTCCTAGCATATTCAGGAACATAAAGACACTTTTCTAGATCTAAGTAACACCCAGTGTCCAAGATCAACCTATACGTCCCAATGCCCTCTCTCCGTGCCTTCATTCTGTTCCCCATATATAAAATTTTTTCAGTTTCGTTTATGGTTTGGATTGAAAGAAATCCCTGTTTAACATGTGACACATGAGTAGTTGCACTAGAATCTAACCACCAGGTATTATTAGGCACTTCAATAAGATTTGATTCAAAACATACTGAAACGTAGTATGTACCTTTCTTTTCAAATCAAGCCTTTCGTTTAGGACAATCTTTCTTGAAGTGATCAGGCTTCTTACAGAAGTGACACCTCTTATCTTTATTGATTCGGCCTCATTAACTTTGCTGAGAGCTTTGTCTTTATCTTTGCTTTTCTTTCCTAGTTTGTGCTTGCTGTTACTTGTGAGATGAACGGAGTGCTCCTTCATTTTTTTAATCTCCCTTCCTCCTGAACTAACATGACCTTAATTTCTTGAAGGTTCCATTTTTCTTTAAAAGTGTTATAATTCACTTGGAACTGGCCAAATTCTAGAGGAAGTGAGTCGATAATAAACTGTACTAGAAAGGACTCACTCACATCCATACCCATAGATTTCAATTTTGCAGCTAGGTTTGACATATGAGTTACATGATCGTGAATGGGCTGTGACCAGACAAACTTCTTGGTCGTTAGCTCACTCATTAAAGTCCCTACGATGGACTTGTCAGCTATATCAGATTGAGAGTATTTTTTAAGTTTCAATATGAATTCCTTTGCATTTTTCATTTTTACGTTTTAGGCATTGACGGCTTTACATTTTCTGCGATCATCATTCACATCAAATTCAAGCTAATACTGTTAGACCGTTCCCAAGCCTCATAATAAGACTTGTTTAGAACTAGTCTCAGTTATAGCTACGAGCCTTGCGTATGAAAATATGGCCAAGTCTAAATCCATTAAACCTAGTTGGAACTGGATTCAATCGGACCAATCAGCATAGTTCAGACCATTGAACTTGATTAGCCCATTTCCTAAAGTAAACAAATTAGTAGATGCTGCAAACACAACATATAGCTCACACATTAATGCTTTAAGTAAACCTAAATGGGTTCAAACTAACTAATACACTTTGATTATGCATTTAAATTCTCCTTTGGGTGAAATTTAAATACATAGTTGTAACCTATTATGATGAATGTGTATAGTTCACTATAATGGACAATCAATCATATTCTAGTCAACATGTATGTTACCTTTGGATATACAATCATATTAACTAAATATGTTGATAAAGTCCCTTTAATGTCATTAATTATAAGCAATGATCCACTTTTGAGTGACCTCCTAGCGTTACAATTAATTATCTCAATTGTTCAGTTAAACTTTTATGTCATTTTAGCATCATATCATAATGAACAATTGAAACAATCACAATTAAAGAATGAATATTTTCAAGCTAGGCCATTTAGGGACTAACAAGCTTTTCATGTAATAAACATTTAATTGGACAATTATCATGTATGACAAAATTTAATTTAATTAGTTTGGTCGGGACTAACAAACTATTCTAAATTACCATAATGTCATGTAACACATTTAACATATAATAATAACATGTAATATGACACAAAATTATATTATGCTTAGCAAACATATATGTAACTTTTATGCATATAAACCTAAATCAATTAATTGATAACTTCATTAATTACTTTAAATTATCAAATAATTAATAAATTATGAATTATGACCCAAAATAACATTATCTTAAGTAGGACCAATATTCAAACCCATAATTTTTTAAATAATTAAATAATTAAAAATTAAATAATAATAATAAAAATGGCTCGACGGGTGATTGCACAACACGCACCTACCACTGCCCCATTTTTCCATATAAGGCACGCACCTGTAAAACGAAAACTTTATGGTTTTATATTTTCTATTTTCTCTACTGTGTATTACCCTTAATCTAAACCATCCATCCATAACCATTATGTTTCGGTTAATTGGTGATAATGGGTTTCAAGTTCTTACAACACTAAGTCTATTAACATCCGAAAATCATCAAAACAAAAATTACTTTTCCATTCCATACATACAACACCGAAGATTTGTTTCATGTTTATGTTCTTGTTCACTATGCCATTTCAAATACAGCAACACATACATATTAATACCGAATGGCCATTGCATGTCTGTGTTTTTGCATCTGTTTCTTATACGAAGAAAACAATACCATGAAAAATACATAATCATGCAACACTCCATTCATACAAAACAAACAGTAATACAATCATACCGAAACGATATACGGTAAAAAACAAATCATGCAACACCATGGCTCTGATACCAATTGAAAATTAATTTAATGAATCAATTTAATTTTGTCATACTTGTATCCATGAATGTTTTGTAACATGTTAATTCCCTCTCTTCTTCTTTCTTTGATTTTTTATCTTCAATGGTACAAATAATGGTTCAGATAACCTTTTAATAAGTTTCTAAAACTTATATAGTCTTTTACCAACCCTCATGTTCTTTCATTTTAAAAGAGAGAGGGAAAGGGTCTTTGACCCATTTGAGATCCATTATTTAATATTCAATAACTATTATCTTGGGTACTTTTCATAGGATTTAAATCTATAAGTCACATGGCCATTAAATAATCTATTAGGAATCACACCAAATGTTGAGATGAAATCATTTTTGATCGCCACTTAACTAGTCCCCAATTCCTTCAAACTATGTATACAACACATGCTCCGTTTATGTTCCAATTTTCAGGAGAGGTGATCTCCTGTCCAAGTTGGGGTGTACCAACTCTGTCCAATGACATCTTAGCCATCATGTGGGCCCACATAAGTGGATGGCTAAGATGCCATTGAACAGAGGGGCATCTTAGGAGAGAGTTGGTACACCCCAACTTAGACAGGGATCTGGGGTGATTTTTCAGGCCTGCACTTATTTTAGTGTATTCTGTTCTGTAACTTCAGCATGAACACAAGCTGCTGCCTACTTGGGAGCTTTTGTTCTTACTGCCGCTGTGCGGTTATCTGTGAATCTAAGCTTTTCATTATCGATTGTTATCTCTTGTAACTATATCTCTCTGCTTTGGGCATTGAGAGTTGGATTTTCTTCATATCACACAATGGTATCTAACCAGTAGGCGCAGGATTTCCAGAGAAAAGCCATAAACGCCATGGCTGTGACTCTCAAGTTCACTGCAGTACTCGATCTCTTTAGCTGGTCTACTCAGGCGGAGCTGCTGTTGACACGGCTGGCTAGAGGCTGTGGTTGGCAGTCTACTTCAATCAAACCTGTTATTGAAAATATTAAAGCATTCTACATTTCTACTTCAAAGCTTTACTAACACAGGCATCAGGGACTTTCATGTCGTTTGAACTTGTTTTTTCTGTCGAAATTTTATTTCAGTTTACTGGCTTATGAATTCGGGGATTATTGACTGGTATAATCTGTTGTCTATCTTTCAAAACTTGCAATCTCTTATTATTATGCAACGTATAATGGGATGATACGAGAGACAAGATCAATGATGGATCAACCAAAATTTTGGACCAAGATCGATGGAAATGTCACTCCAGCAAAATCTTGAATAGTTTTCCCGAAGAAAATCCTAATTGTATGCGTAGTTAAACGTTTAATTAGCTTGGAAAGGATGTAGAAGTCCATCAACTTCAAATTCTGAAGAACAACTCCCACGTACTATAGTAGAAATGGGTTATTTTTCTTTCTTTTAAATATTGATAAATTCTCAAATCACATAATAAGGAATTATGAGAGATAGGAAGCATCGTTAGTTTCAGCAACTACAATTGTGAAAACAAAAGGGCTTCCGTACCATCCAATATTAACCATAGCAGGGATCTTAAGCTACATCATATGCAAAAGAAATCGTGCTTTTTGGGCGATCTGAAGCCTGCCAATTCTCAATTTCACAAAGCTACATGAAGAAGTTTACTGCTTAACTTGGCTATTTTAGCCATTAACTTAAAAGAAATGAGCAAGTGCAGTGCAATTTCTTGTTTCACTTCCTCTCCAATATGACCAAAGGAAATCTACCATTATTCACTAGTCTCCAATTTCTTGACAAACTCATTGTAGTAACTAAGTTGATCTTCGGTTGAAACTTCAATGCTCCATAAAAGAAATCAAATCTCATGCTTGTGCCTACAAAAAGGAAATAATGTTAACAAGGTTAACTGTTTCCACACACAAGTGATCCATCCACGCTTTCCGTCACATATATACTCGACAATCACTAAGGCACATTCTGCTGTAGGAAGTTGAGGTTTTCATTGTAAACATTTTCTGGCAGATCTGTTCTTGTCCATTTTGTTCGTACGGTGATTAACAATAGAGACGCAGCTTGGCTACCAAGGCCACATACTAAGCCTATCCACAGACCCTACAACAACATAAGCAGAAAAACAAAGTTACTATGACCTAAATCATGTTTATAACAAAAAATATCTTTCACTTCACCTCATAGCATTACCGTAACGTATTGCTTCAACTTGAACCCTAGAAGACAAGATATGGGCACGCCTATGAAATAGAATGTTACCAAATTGGCATACACTGCCAAGTGCTGCCAACCAAGTCCTCTTGTCACCCCTGCAGTTTCAGAGACTTGTTAGCAAGAGAAACAAATTGATTTGCTCAAAAAATTATCTGCCCATCATTCACCAAGAAGTGCACCTGATAAGATACCCTGCACAGAATCCAATGTAATAGAAATCGCAAGCAAAGGAGTCATGGATGCAAATTCCTTCATTATTTTAGCGCTATCACTGAATAAGCCTGCCCAAATATTGTGGCCAAACACTAGAGCTAGCACAATAACAAGGGCAAGAAGGACAGAGAACTTGAGAGCTACAAGCATGGCAGACTTGGCTCTGTCTGGATTGCCTGCTCCCAACTCATTTGAGACCCTCGTGCTTTCAGAAGAAAATTATTTCAGTACATCAAATTAAATGTTGAATCTACAAAAAACAAGCGAGTTAAGGTATGAAAGATGCTTTTACTTAAAAGCTTACCTTGCAGCAGCACTGAGACCATAAATTAACATGTAGGCTACAGTTTCTGTATTCACACTGTAGATATAAAGACACCCAGGAAATAGAAATGCAAATTTCAGGATGTGAGATGAAGGGAAGAATACCAAGAAGAGGGAGAAAAAAAAACAGAAGAAAGAAAACAAGTCTTACCAAATTGCAATTAATGAGGTAGTTATTTCTGAATTTGGCATCAATCCTGCTAGGAACACAAGAATCTCGAAAGCCCAATACTCTAAGCTGACAGGCATACAGCAAAAATGAAAAGGAAACGAATCAATGATCTTCTATCTTGAATTATTCCGTGAGCTTCTATGTCGCACAATTTTCTCATAGTCAGGAGTCATAAGCTTACGACAAACCTGAATCAAAACTTGGGCCAATTGGATGTTTTATTATCACCTAAAAATTTCACTAACTGATTCCAGCTTAAGAGTATGCAGTTGAATTTCTTTGAAGTAGTACAAAAGGTAATCATAATGGTACATGATTGGAGTTACCAGATCATCGCAGCAGAAGGCAATGCTAGCTGCAGGTGACTTAAAATGAATCGGAATGATTCGAAGGAAAATCCATCCCAAGTCTGATAAAAATTTTCAGAACAAATCACATAGACAATCAGCATAAGAACTGATATCCATAACGAAATGGAAGCTGCAAGTGGAGCACCCTTGAAGCCTAGAGCTGTACAATGAATCATAGCATAACAAATACCAATATGAATGCACATTGGTACGAAAGAGAAGAGGACAAGAGGGATGACAACTGATTGTGTCTGCAGAAACCTCAAGATGTTCTGTAAGAAACCGAACGCAAATAATCCGGGAATGAGATACTTCATATACAAGCCAGCAGTGGCAGCAATATCAGCATCTTGATGGAGTAAAATGAGAACTGGCTCAGTGTAGAACCACAGCATTGATATAGCAAAGGAGAACAACAACGACACAATGCAGGATGCTTGTAGATAAATTCCCAGCATCCTGTACAGCTCTGCACCGAAACCTTGACCACAGAGCGTTTCAAGTGCACCACTTAAACCGATCTGCATCATGAAAACGGGAAAGGGTTCATTAGATACACAAGCACATAGTTATTAAGTTTTAACACAAATGAAGACACCATGGCAAGATCTTGTATCAACAAATAAAATATTCCCAATATGTAGACATTGACATCAATTTAATATGACATTTCATTTTGTTACGTACAAGACTTTTCTCCATCCCCATCGTTATCATTACAAATTAAGAGCATTATCCTAACTAGATGCTCTATACTCTTTTTCTTTTTTTATTTTCATTATTTTATGTTGGCCTTACATTACATGCACACCACGAAGATGTACATGAATCACAGATTTTGATGCAAGAAAAAAGAGGAATAACCGAAGAAACTGAAAAGCTGATATTAAAAAGCACAAATATGATGCTAAAATCTTCTCAGTAAAAGTTTTCGAGTACTTATTACCATGACAGCAAAGCCGGTGACGGTGGCCCACGAGTTAGCAAGCGTGGCGCCGGCGAGCTCGAGCTCACCGAGGTGACCGGCAAACATAACAGAGACCAGAGTGATTAAGTAGTAGAATACATTAGTAAGAATCATAGGCAGCGAGAAGAAGATCTGCTTCTTAGCCTCCTCCACATCGATAACTTTGTTATTGGCCCACCAAGAAAGTCTCTCCTCGTTAATATTACCTTCTTCGTTTAACCCTCTATCATCTTCATCTAGCAGAGGTACTACGGTATGTATGCTTGTGTGATCTGAAGGCATTTCTTCTTCTTCTTCTCCTTCAAAGTAATAGATATAAATCTTAAAATTTAGAAGGATCGTTTCCCCGTAAAGCATATTTAATGTTTTCATTTCGGTACAACATAAAATAGTTAATAACATTAATATAATTTATTTTACCATATGTTTAGTTTTCTTTGTTTATGTTAATTTGATATTTAATATTAAATCTCAAATTTTGACATAAACTAATTTTGATGCAAAGTATCAAACCACTATATATCGTTATTTGAACATCTCATCTCCAGGGTTATCACTTTCTCCCCTTGTTATGCTTTTTCTGCTGTAATGCCTTTGGTTTCGCCTTTTTGTATTGAAAACTCAACATCAGTAGTCATTACACCTGCAATCCCCTCCTTAGTATCGACTACATGTTAGTTGCTTTCACCTCAGTAACCTCAGTTTTGGTCAATTTTATACACGTAAAAGGCCTTTGATCTACTAGTATTCTTTTGTACCTCTTCTTAGGGTTTTATTTCTTATAATTCAATTACCATAAAGAAGGAAGGCTATTAGGATTCTATTCCATTCGTGATTAGCGGCCGATACGAAAGCTCAATCAGGATTCAGGACCATGAGTCGATAGCTATGCGTAACCACTTACGTCATATGCATACTCATGGAGTATGTCCAACTTCCAACCTATTAGTCTATTACTAAATAATGGAAACTCCCACGTAGTTTGAATAAGACAACCGCTATAAGATAAACAAGATATATGTTCCAATAGTTTGAAGGTAATATGCGTGTCTTTGTTCACTATAGAATGCAAATTCTCACATAATAGCCGTTCAAAGTACAGAACATGAATTGAAAAGAAAAATTGGACGAATGTAATGGCTGGTTTACAAAAACCATGGAATGAATTGAATTGCTTATAAAAGCCATCAAGTCCAGATTTTCTGTCTAATATTATGGTGTCTTATTATGTTCAACAAATCTCAGTCATTTATTTATATAGGTCCGCATGAAATAAATATTGTAAGGACGAACGATAATAAAGGAAAGACATTAGTCACATCAAATGCGACGGTGATTTGGTGGAAAACCAAAAGTGAATAAAAGATGTAGAATAATGCATGCTTGGAGGTAATGTATCGGGTTGATAGAGCTGTCTGTAAGCCAAAACTACCGTCTAAATCAAGAAGGTTTATCCTCGCACGTAATTTTGTTTTTATTATATTTCTGTTTCGTAATTAATAACTAACATTAGTAAAAGGTTCACATTTGAGATTTAATTGCTACAAAATAGCTAACTTGAACCACTACAATATAGAGATAATTAGCATCTAATTTTGACACTATTAAAATAGAAAAAATTTCCATGCCCCTCCTAAAATAATTTTTGTTTTTTTTTTCTGAAATCATTAATATCGATAGATTGCTTCCTATTGAAACAAATTTACGGGCTCTTTCTGTTGTTGAAAACTGGCGAGTGGTAGCCATAATTTTTATTGCTAAAACGTAACAACTCGTTGCTCCTGCTTTGTTACCAATTTATATGAGTAGTGAAGAATTATATACTTATCAACTTAAAGCAAACCAAAGTTAAAATACAAAGATGGAAATATTTTTAATAATATAATACAATTAATATAACATAAAAATTTGACCACTTTATCTTTATTTCATTATAATTTTCTTTAGGTAACTTCAAATGATTAAATATTAAATTCATTTCAATCTAGACATATGCGGTTTAAGATGACTCTTAGAGTAGCTGAATTGATTAAGATTTGACAATTTTGTTACTTATTATAAGTTGCAACATAATACTAAAAGTCAACTTTATTTCTAGTACTGTCATGTAAACTAATTTTGTATAACTCCAATCATCATCTGTGATTTTTGAAAAACAATATATTTGAGACTCTTAGTAAAAATATCAATAAGTTTATCGATAAACTTCATAAACTCCAGTTTAATTTCTTCCTTGGCAATATATTCTTGAATAAACAAAAATTTTATATCAATATTTTTTTTTGAGTCGAGGAAACCCGGTAGGCTGGCCAAGCGAACACACCTCTCCGAGGGTCCAACTAACGCACCACTCCACAGGCGAGCCAAGCAGGCGCACCTTATCATCGATGGCCCAACTAGTTCTCCACGTACAGGTAAAACCCTAGCTACCCCAGGCTCTTACAAGAGGAGCTAGCATGGAATCAAACCTGGGATATAACCGATGCCAAGCCCCGTTCTCAATTATCGAGTCACACGCCTTGAAGGCTTTGCCTCTTAATCATACAGTACTTTTGAGCAGACCTATTGTTAATTACGATCTTTTGTTATTTCAATTTTGTTTTAAACAATCCTTATTCAATAGCCTTCTCAAATTAATAATATAACAAGTACAAGTAGTTGTAACATACTCCAATTTATATATAGAGATGTAACTATGAATTATTCCTAGTTATTGTTTTATTAAAACTGGACATTAATAGAACGTAAAAAGACTAGCACACATTATGTTTTTCCTTATGAAGAAAGTGGTCGATCTCATAGACTAAAGTATGAAAATATTTAAACAAATGTGTGGGTACTTGTGAGAGAACATGTTTATTGAACTAACCTTATATGAGAAATGTATTTGGAATATTACTTGTATGTCTATAGAAATTCTCTTTGTGGTGATTGTATAAGCGATCATTTGATTTGAAATCTCCAAAGTTATTTTATATAGAAATTGTTATGTTTTGATACTATTTATGACATATTCTAGTTATTGATAACTCGGTCAGTAGTTATTGGATATAACATGAATTATATGGAAGTAGTTGGATGATCAAGATATGATTTATCACCCTAAATTAATTATAGATAATGTTTTGTTGTTTTCAATTAGTATTAATTCGGGGAATTCTTGGCCAAAGTGGAATAATGTTTTATAAATAGTTTACAAATGTCATTAATTGAATCAATAGTTAATGATGGAGAACTAATATGATTGTACTCAAAATAGAGTAGACATTAACTGAAACATTGTATAATGAAAGGATTGAATTATACGGAAAAATCATGCACGAAAAAGTTGGTAAAAACTACTTTGACATTTTTAAATATTTGGGTGGTCATGATGTATTGCTAGACGCCAATCTTAAACTATAAATATAAATTGTTTAATTAGATACTTAAAGATAAATTAAAGGAGTTTAATTCATCTAATCTTGAATATAATTTAGGCTTATAATTTTTATCTATTCCCAACATATTTGAGAACCTAATAAGTCTTACATAAAGAACAGGTTGGCAAGAGCAAAGATATTTTAATCAAGTTGGACTTGATTGTAAAGTTTGAGAAACTTTGTAATTAAATATGATAAATTTAATAAAAAATAATCAGTATCAGATATTAGATCTTATTTGGGAGTAATTGTTATTTAATTAGAATTATTTGTAATTCTAATTAAAGCTTAACTGAAAATATATTTTAATATCAATTAAATTACTAAACTGTTCAAAAACCTATTATTAATAGGCTTAAGCTCTAATGAAGTTAGCACTCCTTGCTTAAATCTCTTTGTAAGAGTTACAAAGTTCTCTTAACCTGTTTTGTGAATATCATTGGAGGTCGAACACTTGTACGACTACAATAGTTGAGATGGATCAGTTTCGGAAACAGTTTGAGGGATATGACAAGAAAATGATCAAACTTTAAAATAAGATACGAATTAAGATTCTTGCTTTATTATGATTTAATTTGTAATTATTTTATAAAATTAAAGTGATCTTATTTTTCAAAAAATAAAATTAGGAAAAAATTTCGTAATTATTTCGTTGAGGTCGGGATTGTATCTTGTCCTGATTTTCTACAGTGGTATCAGAGTAAACTTTAATTCTATAACTTTATTAAAAAAATTTATTTTTGTTGATCTTGAATTATTGAATTAAAATCTTAAACCTTAAAATTTTGATTAAGATTTGATTAACATTAATATGAAAAGTTCAAGTTAAAAATTTTGAAATCTTAAATTCAATTTAGAATTATAATTATAGTAAATTTGTAATTAGAAATCAAAAGGTCAAATTTAAGAGTTAACATACAAGCATAATCTAAAAACTGTAATTCAGAAACCCCAAAAAAATCACAATAAGATTAGTTGTTGGTCAATGTCTTGGTGAGTCATGTGAAAGATGACAATTAGATCGCCAGAGGATGGGTCTGTCACTGCTTGGAGAAGTTTTCTCCTATCATGATAAACAAAGCCTGGACTATGTTTAGACGTAAAATTTTTAATAGAATAGAATGAAATAAAATGATTTATAATGGAATGGAGTGTAAATAGATGTAATATTAGAAAATTATTGTTTAGGAGAGATGAAATGATTCATAATATAATGTAGTGAAATGTTGTTTGGATGAAGGGTTTATAATGTAATATAGTGTAAAGTTGTTTATCATTTTACATTCCATCCTAAATCCCCCAAATTGAAGATTTTTTATTTTTACTATTTAGGATGGAATAAGATATAATATGAAACCCTCCTCTTATATCTAATCTCATTCCATTCCATCCCATTATAAAACCTACTCCCAAATGATAGAATAATATTACATTCTATTATATTCCATTCCATTATAAAACCCCCAACCAAACATAGCCTAATTACGCCTGGAGAAGAGATGTTGGAGCTAGCTACGGAAGTTGGTAATGAACTAGTGGATGGTTGGTCTCTAGTGATGAGTGACTAGAATGTTGCAGCTAGAAGCTTCTTTGGACTATAAAGATGCGACAGGCTGCTAGTTTCTAGTGGCAACGTAGCTAGTGGGTGTTGTAGCATGAAGCCACACCGCCTGGAAACATGTTGAAGCTGAAGGTGGCAACGGCGGGAGACAATAATGTGGAGGGTACTAGTGGGATCAGTTCTTCTTAATTAATTAGGCTCTTTAAAATTAAGAAAAATGTTTTTATAAATAATTAAAAAATGTGTTTGTTAACTAAATTTGTTAATTTCAATTTGATTGAGATAAATTAAATTTAAGGTTTTATTTGTTTAGAGAATTATTATTCAATTTATTTATAAATTGTTTCTTTATTTATGAATAATACGTTTATTGATTTATTAGAAAAGGTAAATCTCTTGATTAAAGTTTGAAAAGTGTTTTTATCTATTAATTAAAAAAAATGAGTTTTCTTAAAATTTTAAAAATGTTTCTAATCTATTAAGAAAATATTTTCTAATTAATTAAGAAATTAATCTCTAAATAAATAATATAATTGAATTTCTTAATTAAATTTAAAAATATTTTATTTAATTTCAAAAGTAGTTTCCTTTTAACATTAGAAAACTGGTTTCTAATTAAGGAAAATTAATTTATAATTAGATTAGAAATAGTTTTCTAATTAGATTAGAATGTCTTACTTATGTAATTAAAAAATGTTTCTCTAAATTATAATAAGTAAGAACGGTATTTATTGAAAATTGTTTTCAATTAAATTTTATTAAAGGAGTCAATAAAATTGGAAATAGTTTCCAATTGGATTTGAAAATTGTCTTCAAATCAAATTAAGTTTCTATTTAGAATAGGAATTTAATTCATTAAGGAATCAATAGGTTTAATCTAATTTAATTTTCCTAAAGAGTTGGAAATATTATTTTAAATTATGAAGATCAATAACAAGATCAAACACAACTTGATATTTTACGCATATAATTTGATTATGAGTACATAAGTTGCATGCTTTATTTATATGTTTGATATATTTATTAAAAGCATGTTAAATTGTATGTTTTATATATGTGTTATGTCACGTGTAATTTTATGTTTGATGAAACAAATGAAATTAGATCCCTCGTTGAAAATATTAAGTTCACGTTAAGAACATGATTGTTAACTTTTATTGTTATAAGAATAAACCAAGATTTTGTTTATTGTTAGGTTTGTTGAGCAAACTCAATACTGCTTTAACCCAAATATGTTTATTCTTATGACAGTAGATCCTATTTAATTAAATTTATGTGGTTTGTATGAGCAAACTATGATCACATAAATTTAGAGGTGGCATTCAAAAAAACATATAAGATTAATTTTAGCAAGAGTTGTTATCTAATATATCTAGGAGTCATATGAGATGTAATTGATAAAGTTGTTATCTCCATAATTTAAGTTTAGATGGTTTGCTGAGCAAACTCAAGATCAACTAAATTTGAATGAGATCTTGGCTCACAAAAAAGATTAGATTAATCTTTTCGAATAATATTGAGGGTTAGTATTTTAAATAAAATAGTGGGAGCAACCAAATACATGATTAAAGTCATAACCTTATCTGGTAGTCATGACATATAATTAATTACTTGATTTTCTTGCATTTATTATTGTTTTGAGTGAAATTTACCTTGTTTAGTATATTTGATACTTACTTAATGAAACAAATTTTTTGGACATAGGGTTATTTTTAAGAAGAGTTCTCAAAGTTAGAAAAGAAAATTATATGCCCATTATGTAATTTTGTTATAATCCCAGCTGAGAATTCAATGACAAAGTTTTAAAGATATGTCAAAATCATATGAATGACAAAATGTATTGAAATTTTGAGTTGACTAATATTTAATAAACTTTGATGAAAACATGTAAGATTTATGTATGTTTTAGCTCATGCTTATTAGTATTTGATACTGAATTTAAATTCAAAATTATTATAATGTTTAAGGCATGATAATAGAATGTTGAGTAAAAGTAGTGATCTAATTTTATACAAATAGTTTGTATGTGTTGGATCAAGTGAGATTTATGCTTTAATATTAGTGACAAGAATACAAAGTTGGATGATCGAGACTATACTTTTATTCCACATTGGTTAAATCAACATGATGAGAATCATAAAGTTACATATAAGAATATATGTATCCTTTTGACTATGAATCATATGAAACTTATGAAACTTGTTAAGTTGAAGAATAATCAAATCAATCTTTGGTGCAGGAATGATGATGGTATTTAATTGTTAAATCTTATACATGTAATGTGTTGGATGGAATAACTATTCATAAAATGATGATACTTATATTTCATTAAATTACTAATGACTTTATATGATATAGTCATATGTATTAAATGAAATAATTATTAAAAATTTTGAACAATTCAAATTGTTTAAATGTGAGTAAAAATAAGTATTGAGAATGCTGAAGCACTTTGATGAGATCGATTTGTTAAGTTTTAAATTTTTGGTTATCTATAAGGATTGACATTCTCTAGTGATGACCTTCATAATAAAATTTCATAAGAGTATGGATTTATCTAAGAAGGACAATATAAGATATTATATGATGTAATAATATTGTTTCCTATAATTATGCCTAGTTCAATGACTTACCTTCAATAGTTCCAATTAAATCAATTAGCAAGATTTCATATTAAATATGGAATGCTGAGAGTTGGAAGGAGTCAAAGTTAATGATTTAAGGATGTGATGCTTAGTTGAAGCATGTATTATCCATTAAGTTTAGAACTAAAATGGGTAATAAAAGGTTATGGAATATCCAATGGGTTGGATATAATGTTACAGACCTGTTAAACAAATTGTTTGTTTCAATGTATACTTATATGAGAATGGTTCTCATGATAAGTAGTGAAAGTAAAATGAAAATTTCAAATTTCAAATCTTATGACAATAAATCCAATTAGAACTAGTGCCTTTGTTGATACATTTGATTTATAGTTGAAAGGCTACAAGAGATTGAAAGATTCACTTTCATGAAGAATTCAAAGAGTTTGTTTTGAAGATGATTATAAATTTATCATATCTCCAAGAAGGTTAGTGGGAGTATAATTGTCCTTTTAAATGTGAGTATGTAGAGACATACTACTCACAGAAAACAATAATTTCAATTTTCAATTGTTAAAAATATAATTGTATAAAAATAACACTTGTTGGATATGAAAAAGTAATAGCTTAATTATGGGAATTAGATCTATAGAGGTAGATTGAAAGTTGTTTACCTATTCTAAGTCCAAGTACATAAATAATGTACTAGATTTTTAGAATTTGAGATTTCTGATCCTTGTGAAATATTAACGGTATTCATTATTCTATGTATGAGTTGATATTTGAGTTCAAGTATATATAGATATTAACTTTAGAAGTAAATCCTAATTAAGGTATATTTTACTTAGAACAATATCATTTTAAGATCGAAAAGATTCTAATATAACAATGGTTACTAATCAAGCCATAATATATTTTTCATTTAGTGGAAAATATTAATTGGATCAAAAATTTCTTTAGTGAACTTGATATAGTCCCTTAGAGCTATTAGACATGTAAAAGAAGCTAAGGTCTTATTAAAAATTCAAGGATGTATTTAGGTAAATTTTCTTATTTATGATGATAATTAAGATGAAAGTTATAAGATTTAAGCAAATGCTCACTATAGAGAATCTTGTAGAATTCTCTTATTAAGCCACTTTCTTAGCAATAACATGATCTTCATACGGTGATATTGTATTAGATACTTAAACCATTGGCTTAATATAAGTGGGAGATTGTTGGTTTATGTCCTACAGTCAATCAATTTGGTTGTACTTTAGTAATAATATATTTAAAAATATTCTTTATCTTGTACATATTTAAATGTATGTGATAAAGTCCATGGGATAATTATACATTATAAATGAAATTATGATGAGATTATAATTATGAGATTCATATTACATTTATTTATTATCCCCAAATTGTCCGTAATTATTGTTCTATTAAGACTGAACATTAATAGAATGTAAAAAGACTAGCATACATTATGTTTTTCCTTATGAAGGAAGTAGTTGATGTCATAAACTAAAGTATGAAAACAAATGTGTAAGTGCTTGTTAAAAAATAAGTTTACTGAATTGATTCCATACGAGAAATCTATTTGAAACATTACTTGTATCTCCGTCGGAAAAAAAAAAAAGAAGTTTTCTCCTCCAAAACATTTGTCCATTCTACGTCATGTACGTATGTACATTTTTTCTCTGGGCGGAGTCCTTTTTTCGTTTTTCTTTTGTGCTGCCCTTTTCAATTCATTTTTCAAAGATTTTTATAATATTGAGAAACTAAAAATAGTCAATTTCTCGTTTTCCACAAGTTAGAAAATTATAATTTGCTTTCGACGTGTCCCTTAGGTGAAAATATGAAGTTATACGTTTGGAGTGATTATAATTTGCTTTCGACGTGTCCCTTAGGTGAAAATATGAAGTTATACGTTTGGAGACCTTCTGCACTAATTTCATCCTGTTTAAAAGATAAAGACCAAGACTTCATTTACCTTTTGTTTCTTAACATAAGTCATGTCATGTCTCAACTATTCTATTCTTTTCTAGCGATTAGCTAGTAAAGCCGCCAATATGGAAACTCAATCAGCATCATGAGTCCAACAACACGCGTAACCACTTACGTCAATGGGGCCCAGCATACTCATTAATATCTCCAACTTCCAGCCTATTACAAAAAAAGTTGGAAACTCGCATATAGTTTGAATAAGTCAACTGCCGTAAGATAAACAAGATAAGGGATGACAATGGTAGGTTCGGTTCGAGTTTTACTTTACTCTATTTATATTCATATATATTTTTTATGATTCAACCCATATTTATATTTATATCAATCGGTTTTTATAATTTATTACCCATATTCAAATTCATTGAGTTGTTCGAATTTTTGAATATCTATCAGGTTGTATAGTACATAAAAATATAACTTCTAAATAGAAAATATAAAGACCAAATTTTTGCGAACGTTCTAAATCAAAATTATTTTAATAATAATAAATCAAGATTTTGATTTATATGTATTAAAAAGACATAAAATTGCAATAATAAAATTATAATGTTTAGTACAAAGACAACATACATTTTTTGCAATTTAGAACTGAAACAAAGATTGAAATAACCAAAGTTTCAAATTGTCTTTGCGTGAACTCTACAACATTCAAAACTCCATCTCTATATCATTTGCATTACTATCATCCTATAAGAAAATAAAATATGATGAAAAATGTGAGTACTGAGAAGTAAAGTGAAAATTTTAAAGTTGTTTCTTCTCATAAAATATTAATATTTTATTATATTTAATCATAAATATTCAAAAAATAGAAAAAACAGAGTTAATAAAAAAGGGGTAAGATATGGGTATCCATGGTTCGAGTTATCACTAAACCCATATCCAAATCCATATCTACATCCATTTTTCAACATCCATTTAAAATCCAATTTTTAACCTCCATATCTATTTTTTTAGGTCGGGTAGTGCAGATATTAATCGAGTTAAAAACTCACTGCCATCCCTAAACAAGATATATGCTCCTGAGCTTGAAGGTAATATACGTGTCTTTTTCTAATTAATTTATGCAAACCAAGGAAAGCTTTTAAACAATCTGTAAAAATTACTCTTTTACAAAAAAATTCTTGCGCACCAGCTAACTTTGAATTTTGAGTTTGGCTTCTAGAATGCAAATACTCATAGCATAGCTGTTCACTTCAAAGGACAAAACGTGAATTGAAGTGTGATGGCTGGTTTACAAAACCATTAAATGAATTGAATTGCTTATAAAATCCATCATATTCTGGTCTTTTCTTGCAGAGCCAACACAATTAATATCATGGGAGAAACGGTGAAGCTTTTCGATACGTGGTCGAGTCCATTTGCCTTGAGAGTAATATGGGCGCTAAGGCTGAAGGGTATCGAGTATGATACCGTACACGAAGACCTCTCCAACAAGAGTGATTTGCTTCTTCAGTATAATCCTGTTTACAAGAAGGTTCCCGTGCTTGTTCACAATGACCAAGTCATCTGTGAATCACTCGTGATTCTCGAATATGTTGATGAGACATGGAAACACAACCCTCTGTTGCCTGAAGATCCTTATGAGCGAGCCACGGCTCGTTTTTGGGCCAGGTTTGGTGATGATAAGGTAATGTTGTACTGACAGAGATTAGTTAGTAATAGATGCAATCTTAAGTGTGAAGGCACTCATCCCACATCGGTGGGATGAGAACTTGTGAGGGGGAGAGGGGCTTATAAAAGAAAGCCCTCTCC
>JAOQMR010000122.1:53266-64393 GCA_027563865.1 Erythroxylum pelleterianum
TCTTTTCAGGACCGATAGTCGGCTTTAGTTTTTGGGTGGCTCCAATACCGTGTAGATAGTGCTTGAAGTGAAGCTATGGCGCAAAGGTCGATCAGCTGGTCGTTTTCGGATGACATAGATAGAATGTTCTTATCTTCCTCTTTTAAGTAGCACTTTTGTACTAGAATTTGTGAGTGTTCATGTAGTAAGAATTGAAAGTTAATGTAAACTTGTAATTTTGAGAAATGAAGATGAAGAACAAAATTGGTTTCAAAATATTGCAGATTTTCTAGTGATGCTTATAAGCCCATATTGTTATGATGCCATGTGGAGTTAGTATAGTTATTGTCCGTAGTGCGCCTTTATCGTAGGATATGTACCGGAATGACCTCCGGGAGTCCCGGTACGTACTCTACGATAAGGGGGCACTACAGGTTGTCTATAGGTTGATCTCGATGTGACACATTTTTTCATGACTCGAGTTCAATCTAAAGCTCCATTGCACTAAAGATACTCAACCAAAGTTTGAGTATGATTAGGTTTAAGGCCATTTAGAGCCCGTTAGAGGTTGAACATAAAGCATCCAATCATTGGTTTAGACATCTATCAAATCAATGTTATTCTCTCATTAGTCCCTCTTATCTTCTTTAGTACTTAAGGGCATAAAATATTATCAATTTATTCTTAACCAAAAATTATAATCAACCATAAAAACAACTCTATGAAAAGTATAAACAACAATAACATTACAATAATATAAGAACAACTGATTTCAAACATATTGCAAAGATATAAGAGCTAAAAAAATTCACAAAATTGCAAGTCGAATACAAAATGCATAAATGGATGTTAGGAAATAATAGATCACAAAAAATAAATCACAAAAAAAGAAATGGATCTTGTAATTTCATGTCGCTAAGTAAAAGAATGGGAGAAATCAACAAGAATAAGGGAAAAAAGAGAAGTAGAAGCAGAAGAATTGAAGAGAAACCCATGAAGTAAGGGAAAAAAAGAAAAGTATAAGGTTGTGTGTG
The DNA here is from genome assembly GCA_027563865.1 of Erythroxylum pelleterianum. Classification (NCBI taxonomy): domain Eukaryota; kingdom Viridiplantae; phylum Streptophyta; class Magnoliopsida; order Malpighiales; family Erythroxylaceae; genus Erythroxylum; species Erythroxylum pelleterianum. The sequence goes on from JAOQMR010000122.1 coordinate 54,280, forward strand.
TGTGTGTGTGTGTGTGTGTGAGAGAGAGAGAGAGAGAGAGAGAGAGAGAGGATGAACTATAGAAGAGAAAGGCCTCATTTGGTAAACAATTGATCAACTTATTAGCGGTTTCAAAACTTTCAGTTGATTGATCATATGAAACAGTTGATAGAAATGTTTGGTAAACTACTAATTGAGTTAGCAGATTTAACCCAATTAGTTAAAAAAGAAACGCTCGAGTATAAGACTGTTTTGCTCAGCTGGTTGAAAATGTAATATCCAAAAGTCAATTATGCCATCTATTTTTGCTCTTAAAACATAACTGTTATGTCCATGACAGGAATTGTCACGGGTGTGACATAAGTATAACAGGCGCGACAAGTCACAAGCATGACACTTGTGTCACATTTGTGAGTATTTTTTATTTTTATCATTTTAATTTTAATTATGCTAATATTAGTTTAATATAATTTTAATTTAATTTTAATTATGCTACTATTAATTTTATTATAAAATTAAAATTAAAATGATAAAATAATTAAAAGAAACCAAAATAAGTGTCACAGGATACTTATTTTGGTTTTACATTGGGTCTTTTTTTATTTTTTATTTTAAATTTGATTTTTAAATAAAATTTTAAGATTAAAATTTGAAATTTAAAAATTGATTAAAATTGCTTAATTAATTTATAAATTATAAAAAAATATTAAATTAAATTAAAATTTGATTATTATTATATTAGCCCACATGCCATATTAATGTAATATTAAACATCTTGTATATTTATGATAAATTTTTTTCAGAGAATGCTTGTGAAATGTAAATAAATTATATATTATATTATATATGTGGAATAATTTATTTTGATTTCAACAACTTATTTTAATTTCTCAAAATTAATTTTTAACAAAGATATATTACTTTGGAATTATTTATCAATGAAAATATGTGTTCTTTATTAGAATAAATTATTTTTAGTAACATATAATTTCTTAAACACTACTATTTAACTAATTTTCAACATCAACTTATATGATAAAATAAGATTTAAAATAAATATGGATAATAAAGCTTCAGTTAATACAATAATATAATATATTTTTAATTAATTTGGAAATTATAGAAAATATTAAATTAAATTTAAAAATTGATCAATTTATTATTGTTGTTGTTGTTGTTGTTGTTGTTGTTGTTGTTGTTGTTGTTGTTATATGTTATATCTTTTTTATTAGATTTATATACTTAGCTTTTTTGTAAAATTAAATAAAAATCTAAATTCTTACGAAAATATTCAAGGAAATACTAAGAAATAATACTCATATTCTTATAATTTTTTTCAAAGTCATGCCCTTGTAAGTCATTTTATACATAAGCAACTCATACTTAATAGCTAATTTTACTAAACATTTTTAGAATAAACAATGACTAGAATAAGGAGAAGAGAGAAGGTATTTATTTAATAGGACTTTTGGGTTGGTTGGGCCTTAAAGTCTAGGTCCAAGCCCAAACTAAAAGCTCAAAATTTTTTAAGGCCAATTTGTTATCACTAGATATGAGTACCACCTCTTTCACCCATCCCTTGCTTTTAAGCATTTAATTTTCTACCCTAGTTTGATCAAATATCAATTCCCATGCCTTTTTCTCTTGTTTGTTTATATCTCTTATTTAGGTGACAAATTTTGAACTCATTTAAATTTTAAAGCCCAAAACATATGCAACAGTTAGGAAAAACAACTGGTGTAGCTGTTGCTAATGATACAAAATTTTAAGGTGGACAAGTCTTCTTTGGCTTTAGTTCCATAATAAAAGATATATAATTGTTATCTTCCAAATTCTTTTCTCCATCGCAATCATTGAGATCTCTCACGTGCTAATGTTGACCAAATTAACTTGGACATACTTGGAACCAAGGGAATGAATACCATTCTGTACTGGCTGGTATGTACCGTATCGGCCAGAAAATAGAACGACATTTGTTGTTTTGGTACCAATCAGAGATACCGATCGGTACCGTTAGTTTCCATTCGATACCGGCCAGTACTGTAAATTTGAAAAATGGTAAGGACTTATTTGCAAATTTTAAAATTTTAAACCCTAAAAACACCCCCTCTCTGCTATGTGCCTCACCCTCCCACACCCGAAGCTTCTTTTCTTTTTTCTCTCTCTAACCGAATCTAACTTTCACTCATCGCCGTTCTCTCTCTCCCTCTTTCTCCTCTCCATCTCCGACGATGCTACTCCCTCTCTAGCGGTGTTACTCCTTCCCTAACGACTATCATCTTCCTCCCTGATCCATGCCAGCATCAAAGATTCTCATCTTCTCCATGTGATGTCCTGAATACGCCACCGTCTTCAACCCTCTTCCACGAGGACCATTGTGCCACGTCGTCGCCACCACTGAACGTTTAAAGGAGGAGAGAACGCTACTGCTCGCCCCAGATCTACACCCAAGTCCTGACTCGTCACCTAACTCAACACCCAACCCAAAAACCCGATGCTGTGAATTGGTTTTGGGGTGTGTTTTTTGAGTTTTTGATTTTTCTACTTAATTAATTGCATTTTTATTGTGAATCGGTTGGAACTTGGATGTTGAAAGTTGGAATTAAATTTTTTGATTTGGTTGAAAATTGGTTTTGTGATTTGCGTGTATCTGGGTTGGATATTAGAGTTGAATGATTCACGGTTTTGTGATTTGAATATTGGAGTTGAATGATTACCGGTTTTGTGATTTGAATATTGGAATTGAATGATTGGCAGTGTTGTTTTGGTTTTGTGATTTGCATAGGTTGGATTGGATATTGGAGTTGAATGATTAACATTTTTGTTTGGTTGATTTCTGGTTTGGTTTTGTGGATTGGTATAACCGATTAAAAAACTTTATGCTAAGTTTTTTTATGACTGAAATGCACAGCCTGATGTGAATATATGATGATATTGATGAATTGAATTAATTCAATTGAAAGTTTGCAAGTTGAAACAACTTAAATTAAAATTTTAAACCAAGAATATTAAAGTTGCAAACTTGTAAAGACTTAAATAATTAATTGACACATTCTAAAAAATTGTGAAATGGTATTTTCTTTTTAGTATTTGGGTATTGGTTTTAGGTAAATAATTAATTGAGTATAAAATTATGCTAGTTTAAATTAATAATAATTCGGTTGTAGTTAATGATAGTATTTGGGTATTAACTTTGGGTAAATAATTAATTGAGTATAAAATATGTTGAATTATTTGGTAATATATATGTGTGGGCTATCATAAATATTTATCATAGATAATGTGTGAATGTAGTGATGTAAATGTGTCCAAAAGGAACTTTTCCAAATTGTGAACATGTTATAAGCTCCAACCACTTATACTTAGACTTATTAATGACAATTAAAAATCATAAAGGCAACTTATATATTTAAGGACCAAATATGGAATGGATATAATATTATGGTTTGTTAGAAATGAAAAGAAGATTCAAAACTTTAAATTAAAAAAAACATTTCCAAAGAAGTTATATCCTTCAACTTGATTCTTATGTTATGAATGTATCCTTCAACTTGATCATCATGTTATGAATAGATGTGTATGAACAATTGTATAAGATATTTCATTCATTATTTGGTGATTATGTACATCATACCCTTCAACTTGATCCTCATATGTGAAACTTTAAATTGAAATTGTCCGAAATTGTTGGAAATGAAAATTGTTTATGTATGTTTTGTGGTTGTTGGAAATGAAAAGTGTTTATGTATGTTTTTTATTGTTGGAAATGAAAATTATTTATGTATGTTTTGTGTAATTATATATGTTGAATAATTGAATTGTTATTTTTTGGCTTATAGTGAATTGTATTCGATGAAATTGAATTGTGTATAATGTAATCATATAAAATGAGTTTTATTATATAAGATGGACCTGCATATTGTGTAATGAAAATATGTGTTATTTATTTTGATATATGTATACTTTGTGATTGTTGGATTTGGAAATTGTTTTATGAATAATTTGTGATTATTGGAAATAGAAATTATTGAAAATTGTTGGAAATATAAATTGTTTATGTATATTTTGTGATTGTTGGAAATGGAAATTATTTTATGAATGTTTTGTGATTATTGGAAATGGAAATTGTTGAAAATTGTTGGAAATGAAATTGTTTATGTATGTTTTGTGATTGTTGGAGATGAAAATTGTTTTATGAATGTTTTGTGATTATTAGAAATGGAAATTGTTGAAAATTATTGTAAATGGAAATTGTTGAAAATGGAAATTGTTTATGTATGTTTTGTGATTGGTGCAAATGGAAATTATTTATGTATGTTTTGTGTAATTATGTACGTTGAGTAATTCAGATGGACATACGTATTGTGTAATGAAATTATGTGTTATTTATTTTGATACATTCATTTATTTATTTTTACAGATAAATAGAAGGAAGTTCGAGTACTCCTGATCAAATCACTTCAAGAAGATACAGTGATCCAGCTTGGGCTCATGCTACATTGGTTCCTGGTGTGAGGAACCATACTATTTGCTTGTTTTGTAATAAGCATTTGAAAAGTGGAAGAATCACCCGATTAAAGAAACATTTAACTGGGATTAAAGGAGATATGGAACCCTATTAAAAAAATAAGCCATGATATGAAATGACAAATGAAAACATTGCCTGAAGAATATTAACAAGAGAGAAATAGAAGGGAAAGGTTGAATTTTGAAATTGGTAGTGGAAGTTCGTTTTCTATTTTCTGTGGTGATTGTGGAAATGTTGAAGGTGGTAGTGGTAGTGGTAGTAATGGTGCTGGTAGTGTTCTATCCCAGGCCTAAGATCAAGTTTATGAACCTAATGTAAGAAAGAGAAGAAGACAAGTGATTAGTTTTTTTTGCACTACAAATAACTCCTAGAGCCCAACCTTCAATTCATAGTGTAATGCAATCAAGAGATGCAACTCACAATATCGATATGGTAGTAGCTAGATGGTGGTATGATACAGGTTCATCATTAAATGCTTCTCAGTCTTATTATTATCAACCTATGATGGATGCAATAGCCTCATATGGTTTGGGACACAAAGGTCCTTCGATTGATGACTTAACAAGTAAACTTTTGAGTTGCTTTATTTATGAAATTAGAACATATTTGGCAGAAAGAAGTGTAAATTGGGCTACTTATGGATGTTCAATCATGTGTGATGGTTAGACAAATAGGAGACAAGAGCCTAGTAATTTTTTGGCTTATTATACAAATGACTTTATGTTTTTAAAATATATTGATGTATTTGGCCTTATTAGGAATACTGAGACTTTATTTGCTATATTTGATGAAGTTGTGAATGAAGTAGGGCCAGAAAATATTGTTTAGTTTTTTAATGACAATGATTTCACTTTTAAAGCGACATGAAAAAGGTTGCAAAATAAGTATAATTCTTTTTTGGACTCCTTGTGTTGTACATTGCATTGACATAATGCTGGAGAATATAAGGGATCCTAGGTATTTTTCTGTTATTTATGAGATTATGTACAAAGCTAAAAAGGTGACCAAGTTCGTCTATAATCATGCACGGGTGTTGAATTTAATGAGAAAGGAATTTACCAATGGTAGGAATTTGAATTTACCAATGGTAGGAATTTGTGTTGTCCTGCTATGACAAGATTTGCAACAAATTTTTTCTCACTTCAGTCTTTTGTTACGCTAAGATAAATGTTTACAAGTAATATGTGGATTGCATCTCAACATGCTAAGTATAATGCTGGAGTGGAGGTTTGTAAAATTATACTACAAGATAGAGAATTTTAGTCTTAATGCCAATTTATTATCAGAGTTTATTAGCCTTCAGTGAGGGTGCTTCGCTTGGCTGATGATAGTAAAGAAAAGCCAACAATGAGTTATTTTTTTAAATATCATGGAGAAAGTATGTTGGACCCCATTTCCAGAGCCTAACCTCTTGCTCTGATACCACAACTGTTGAGCCCTGTTTTCAAAGCCCAACTCCGAACTCGTAAAACATAAGCATATTACCCTACAAGGTTATTTCAATGAACCCTCATTAGTCATCATCAGTTCATCGTCATTCTCATACCATCCCAAAAATTCCCTATTTGATCAATTGATAAACAACAATCCATTCTTATGATTATATCCTCAATCATATTGTCCAAGGTATGGGAAAATCCTGAAAACATGGGATTTGGAGGCAAAAATCCTTCGGAAGCAAAGGCGCGTTCGCCAGGGTCAACTAAGTTTTCGCCTCGGCGAAAATATAGGAGAGATTCCAAAGACCCTTTGGGTCAAATATGCCGCGGCAAACAATTGAAACTTCGTCGCGGCAAACCTTGGAAAAATGACTTCGCCGTGGCGAAGTACCTAGATCAAATCCAAGAAGATTTCAAAAATCACACCAAAATACCCTTCCATCTATCCTAACCTTACCTTCACTCTAAGTTGTCCCAAATTCACTTCCTCTAATATAACATTATTTCGTAACAATTCAACTACTAATATTATTTCATCATACTCTCTAATCTCTATTCATTTAATTCATTACTTGCAACTAATTATCATTCTTCCCAATTTCCTATCTTTCTTTTTCCATAGCACATCTCACTTATATATATATCAACAATTCGTATTCAAATTTTATCATCTCAAATCGATAATTTCCTCAAGTATGTCTAATTTCAACTCAACCTCATCCATCCACAAATTCATATTTTCATTAACCTCAAAAGATAAGAGTTTTACAAAGCGTTAATGGCAATTCAAGCCACATTACATCATCGATATCAAAATCTAAAATACAAAAGATACATAAACCAATAGTTCTTGAAATGCAACTAAAGCCTTGTGTTTTTCCAAAAACTAACTCAAAATACTACATAAGCAAATTTGGAGTGATGCTATGACTCTAGATCATTCGATCTCTTGCTCATCACTTGGAGAAGGGAAGGAATGGGGGTGAGCTTAAAAGCTTGTGGGTAATAATTTTATAACCGGTAATAAGAAAAACCGTTGAAATATTCATTTCCATTGTAAAAATTTACATTTAATCATAAAGCACATATTTCTCAAATTCTCAACCAAATCCACAATAATGCAAATCATATATGCATCAATCTTATCAGCATATCATAAGCACATAAACACATCAAAATGGTTTGGGTGGATCCAAAAACATAACGTACTACACATTTCCACATAATGGTCCTGTATAGTCGTTAATAAAACTTACTATCGCAATCCCACTTAATGGTCTTACATAGTCGTGAACTTAGGGAAGTCTATGAAGGAGCTCCATGCAACTAGTGGGCAGGCAGGAGAAGCCTTTTGTCAAAGTGCACTTAACTTAACTTAGGGGACCACCATAAACCCACATAATCATACATTTCACATCTTGTCAACATATTGCCCAAAATGACACATTTCTGAAACTTGATTTCATAACCATAATATCGTTTCAAAAATCAATATTCTTTCAAAATCATTTCCATCATTCATTTCATAAACCAATAACACAATTCATATACAAACATGTAGCATATTCTTAAAGTATTTAAGAATAAATGAATGCACATGAATAAAGTAGTTGAAAATCATTTATTTTCATTTCTTGAAAGAAATGTTAATGGCTTATTACTTAATTATAAAAATGTAACCCACCTTGAATTCCCTTGCTTATAACTTGCTTAAATGTGCCTCTCCTCTTGGTCCTTTTGCCTTTCTTGATTCTCTTTAACATTGACAAAATTCTATCCCACAATGCAAATGCACTAGAATTAATTCTAGAATACTTAAACCTATGCATTTCCTCATGAACTAAAGCCCTTCCAAAAATCCAGACTTTCGGGTCAACTTTCCATGATCATTCTGATCATGTAAATGAAGAAATTTGATAACACTTTCTTCTAGAAAATTGTTTTCCATTGTCTTAAGTTTCTAATGACATAAAAATCATCCAATTTGGCTCAAAAATCTAAAGGTTATACCCCCAAATATTTTCAGATTATTCTTATACTAAACCAATATTCTGTGCTCAATTTCCATCCAAAATTTTATCAGACAATTTGTAACCCTATGTCTCTAGTTAACTCCAAATTAAAAATCATTCCATTTGGATAACTACAAAAAAAGTTATGCCCAAAATACCAAAGCATGTTCTGTGTAGGAAAGTTGGCCGCGGCGAACTTTGACAGAATCATACGTAGTGATACATTTTCCAGCTTTTAACTTCCCACATTTCACATATACCCTATCTTATACCTAAACCATCCTTTCTACTTCATTTCCAACTTCATTTCAACTCAATATCATTCACAAACCAATTCATAATCTATATTTGATCATTAACCAAAAATAAAACATTTACATATACCATTCATCAACAACTTCCTACACATATTCAACTTCATTTTCACTTCTAACTATCACTAAATATGCTTCATCCAACAAATCAAGAAGGATTAATGCTTATACTTACTTGTTTAGCTTCAATGTCTGCAAATTCTTCAAGATCTCCAAAAACCCTAGCTTCTCCGAATGAAGAGTTTCTTGGCTCTAATGAAAGCTCTTCTTTTCCTCTTTTTTTTTCTCGTCTTGAACAACCTCAAAATCTCTCTTGAAAGCTAAGAAAATTTGAAACATAACCCAAACTTCCTTCTTTTCTCTTCTCTCCACGATTTCTCTCCTTCTCTTCATATTTTTCTCTCTTCTTTTCTGCCACCCATGTTTTCTTCTTCTTCCTAATGCAAGACAACACTTTTCTTTACAATTATGCCCTTAATGAATGTGAATTGTCCATTTTTCCCCTTCCTTTAATGCTTATGGCTCTTAAACTTAAGTGACTTGCCAATTTCGCCCTTGATAAAATCTTACTATCTTAATTCAGTTAACCCATATAATAAAATCCTACTAATATTTACATAATAATCAACTCTAAAAATTAATCTATTAAAACCTCAAAATTTATTTAAATCATGCTTAACTCTAATAAAATAATAAGAAAATTTTCGGGGGCCAACAGAGTGATGGAAGCAATCAAGGTCAATCTGAAATATAGGTCTTTTTTATACACACCATATCTTTCAATTATTAATGAGAGAAGGGAAAGACAACTTTCTTCTTCGTTGTTTGCAGCTGGCACATTTTTGAATCCTAGTGTCAATTTTAGACTGAATCTTACTAAGCAAGCTGAAGTTAATAGATGAATGCTTTTAACTATTACAACAATTATTAGCATTGACGTGATGCAAGATCTCTTAAGCTCACAAATGTAGCTTTATAAGTTGCCTTATGGGATTTTGGAATGCCGATTGCTATTTGACAAAGAGGAAAATTTTCTCAAGGTATTAGTTGTTTCCTTTTTCTTATTTGTTGAAAATTAATTATCACTTTATTTTGTTTATAACGCTACTTTTGTTATCTTACGACTTACAGCTTCTTGGTGGGATCAATTCGAAAATAGTGTTCCAGAATTGAAAAGATTTGTAATTCAGAATTTAAATCAATGTGTGTGTGCAACAGGTTATGAACGAAACTGGAGCACATTTGAATTTATCCACTATAAAAAAAAAGGAATACATTAGAGCATAAGAGCTTGAATGACTTGGTTTTTATTCGTTACAATTTAAAGCTTCGAGAAAGGTATGTTATTATCATTATCAATTTCGATATAATTTCTTATAATTTTCTAATAAATAAATTTTATTGTTTACTAGGAGTCTTAGTAGCACAAGTAGTTCAACCGATCCAATTTTTATTGATAATATTGATTTTTGGCGGATTGAGTTTCTGAATAACCAAATTTGGTAGATATCAGTGACTTGGAAGATAATCTTGGATGGAAAAGTATTGACATGTCATTTGGTACATTAAATTTAAATAATAATGATGATGAAGCTCCTAAAAAATGAAGAGGATTTTGTACCAAATGATAACTAAGATCAGTGTAGTTATAATGGGTATCTTCTCGTAGATGATTGATGTTGGACCCCGATCTTTAAGTAGAAATTTAGAGATATTAAATGAAATTCAATGAGTGTTTTTGTATATGTATTGTGTTAGAGATGTTTTTTTGTGCTTTAAGAAAGTTGATGAGAAAAGAATTGATTGGTTTTGATGACTTTGATATTTGAGTAGTTTTGCATG
>JAOQMR010000123.1:13898-33862 GCA_027563865.1 Erythroxylum pelleterianum
CGAATATTTTATTGTTGTATATGATATTTTAATTAATCCTATAAAATTAGATAAAATTATAACTTTAAAAACAATTTATTTTAAAATTATGATGATAAATACATTAAAAATTTGAAATAATATTTATAAATTATATTCTATTTATTTTCTGGCTGTAAATAAGATTATTTTAAAATTATCATGTAGTTAAAGAATTTTAATCATTTTCATAATAAAAACAATGACAAGTACTTTGTGGCTTATTTATTCTTGTATATCATCATCATAGTCGCACCCAGTCTGAAATTCTGTTATGAAGCAGGATCTGAAGAGGTCATATAGTACGGAACCTTACCCTTACATAGTAGAAAGACTATTTCCGATAAACCCATATGCAGATGTGACATGCAAAATAATGACGTAGGACACAAAAGAACAAAATTGAATAAGTAAAAACCAGCGCGCCGCATAATTAAGTACATAAAACAACAAAGACATACCTGATGTATAACTCGATCTGTCAGTACTTTACACTTTGTAAAGACCGGCTCTTTTCATTGCTAGGTACATTAGGGGTCTTCACGGAGCGGCCCTGAGGATAAAGACTATCCTACGATTCGGTTGAACTTCTTATGTGATACGTGTATCGTCCTTATCCTATTACGTCAGATTTTCCTACTTCTAGCAATTGCCTTAGTGAGGGTCAATTCTGACATATCTTCCTTAATCACTTCCCTCCAGATCTTGTAAGGCCTTCCCTTTCTCCTCTTGTAGCCGCTCAGGTCTATTAACTCACCGTGCCGTACCGGAGCATCAAAGGACAACCTGCGCATATGGCCAAATCATCTAAGCCTTGTCTCTCTCAACTTGTCAACAATACTTGCCACCTGTAATCTCTCTCTCACAACCCGATTTTGTATCCTATCTTTTATGGCAATACCACGCATCCATCTAAGCATATAAAAAGATTGTTATATTCTCGTATATAAAAAATAAAAAGATTGTTATTGGTAGCTTATTAACGGAAAATAATTACTTTTTTATATAAAAAAGGCTTTACATCATTTTTACGACTTTTTATATAAATCAAAAGGGAAAAAAGAAAAGAAAATTTTAAAATTAGAAAACGAGGAGAAAAGAGAACTAAAATTGAACAATAAAGCACCAAGCCCTGTAAGAAGCAGCGCGAGCGGGCTACGAAACGACCAAGGGTATCGGTGTCGACTCCGGAGCTATGGCTGGTCCTTTGCTTCGAACTCTTTGGTCCTCTTCCAGGAAATCCATATCCTCCTCCTCGTCGTCCTCGTATGCAACTTACCTCTCCTTTCTCAGACACCCAACCGGCAGCATCTGCAGGAGATTCTCCACCGCCGCCGCCACCGCCACCTCCATCAGCAAAGCTTCAGATGCATCGTTGGAGCCGAGTCGGCTTAGGAATGTGGCGGTGATTGCTCATGTCGACCACGGGAAGACGACGCTGATGGACAGGCTGCTTAGGCAATGCGGAGCTGACATCCCTCACGAGCGAGCCATGGACTCCATTAGCCTGGAGAGGGAGCGTGGCATCACCATTGCCTCCAAGGTTACTTCAATTTCCTGGAAGGATCATGAACTCAACATGGTTGATACTCCTGGACATGCTGATTTTGGCGGTGAAGTATGTCCAGCCCACCCTCTTCTTTTTGTTCTTATTTCATTTTACTCTTACACTTCAGGCCTTATCACATCATACATCTTGCTTTCTGCTTGAACACTATCCGACTTTAATATTCGAAAATTTTAGCATGAAGATATGTAGGAATTTAACTCGAGGAGGTCTTTCTATATGGAACTTTAAAAAGATTATTGCGTTGCACTATTCCTATTTACTTCATAAATAGATTTGTTGAATGATCACATTGAATAACATGGAATGGAAATAATTCGTTCCATTATAGGGACCTTGTGTCCTTTGCTCCAGGCAACGTTTTGTAATGCTAGGAAATAAAGTATTGAAATTGGGCTTAGAAAATCGAGCTGGCTTTGACATTTTTTATAGAAAAAATATTTCATTGATTTGTTCTGTTTTGTTTGATATTTATAAGGTTGAGCGGGTTATTGGCATGGTCGAAGGAGCAATTTTAGTTGTGGATGCTGGCGAAGGTCCACTTGCACAGACAAAATTTGTTCTTGCTAAAGCATTGAAGTATGGTCTCCGCCCTATCCTTCTTCTGAATAAAGTAGATCGGCCTTCGGGTATACTTCATCAATCATGCGTTTTATTTTGGCTCGTGCTTATGATAGAAGACAAACATCCAGTAGAAAAGTCACTAGAAAGTCAAGGATGTTGTGCAATTCGGTAGTGGATGTGAATGCACTTTGCTTTTTTCCTACTGAAGCCATTTCTATGACTGTGCATTGCTATTGTGTCATCTAGATGTTGATACACTGTTTTTTCCATCAATATCATACTTCACTGTTCCTTCACATTCTCTGGAACTATTAAACAATATATATAAGAAACAAATGAACATAACCATGGCCTTAACACTCTCCAATTATCCTAAACAATATGATTAAAGCTTGGGGAGCTTGGCCTGATAACTGAGAGTCGGCCTATGAATGGATGGAATTAACTGTCCTTATTCTGTAATTTTCTTGTTAGTTAGTATTCTAGTTTGATGTTCTATGTTTCACTTTCATGAAAATGCAAGATTTGATTTTCAATTTAGGTAACATATGACAAAATAGAATAGTTTGTTCAGCCAGTTAACAATGTCATCTTTTAACTTGCAATATGGATAAACATTTTCTCTTGGAATTTCTTTTCTAAGTGTAGGAATTTCGTCCTGAAAGAAATGCCATATGCTATACCATCCTGTCCTGCTCAACTTTTAGGAATTCCTGATTCATAAATTGAATTTATTAGAGATAGCATTTTCAAATCATTATCCCACTTTTGAAATATATCTTTGTTTAGGTTAAGAATTGCTCCCTTTTGCAGTTTTGAGAGTGATCACAAGTTGAATTCATGCTTGAAAGGCAAATAACTGAGCAACAAATCGAGTCTTTATATTTTTCTATAACAAACTTAAACCAATCAAAGGGCTATATGCTGCTTGTTGGGACTTCTTGTTTTGCAAGACTTCTTTGTTCCTTACACAAATAAGATATGCTATAATCAAATTGTGTTGAGAAATATGATTGTGTTCTGAATTTATGTTGTTAAGAGTAGTCTTCATGTTCTTCTCTTTTTCAATGCAGTTTCTGAGGAGAGGTGTAATGAAGTTGAGAGCTTAGTGTTTGATCTTTTTGCAAACCTTGATGCTACAGGTGACAGAAAAAGAGGAAATTATAATTCTTTGTGTTCACTTTCATCAGCTGTTCAATTCTACTTCCTGCAAAACTACTGAATAGAATGCTAAATGTGTTAACATCTTCTTACTTTATTTAGAGGAGCAGCTGGATTTTCCTGTTCTCTATGCATCTGCTAAAGAAGGATGGGCATCCTCCACCTTCACTAAAGATCCTCCTGCTGATGCAAAGAATATGTCCCAGTTGCTTGATGCTATCATTGGACATGTTCCGTCACCAAAAGCAAGCATTGATGCACCTTTTCAGATGATGGTTGGTCTTCGACAATTATGGGTTCATTAAATGGGACAATGAAATTCCTTCTGCATGTGGTGCTTGGTTGTGTGTAATGTGTTCATGCGAGCTTGCGTACTTACATTTTATAGCTAAAATTCGGATATATATGCATATCACCATGCCTATTTTTGTATTTTGGCTTGAGTATTCAGGAACACAAATCTGTGCTATCTTATTCTTGTATGCATACGTGTCTTTGGCCTTCTCTAGATTAATCTCTTTCACTTTTTGCCTGTGTCATTTTTGGTAATACCTCCACCCAAGTGGTGCTCAAGTTAGCCTCAGCTTATGCTATGAAAGTCAAACAAGGAAGCTGTTTACTAGTACTTCTGTTTTCTACTACCTAGATTTGCTATATCAAGAATTTTGGCCGTGGTTTTTATTTCTTAACTAATCTACTATGGCTCTAATGCTTAGCTTAGTACTAAGTGTTGTTCTTTGGCTAAGTACCTAGTTGTTACAATAAATGCTTTAATGCTAAATCTAACACTAGTTAAATTCAAATCAGCAAGTACTGATGTTGCAGGAAATTGTGGATTTTGGGTCTAGATTTATGAAGCTTGTTTGGTTGGTTAGAATGTGATAGCATAGTGTTCATGAAAGAAAACTTTGTTGGTATCTTCCACTAATGAAGATGAAGTTACTACTATAAAATTGCTGTAAGAAGATGCAGGAATATGCTTATACTCAAAGTAGGGATATGTGTGCATTATTGAATTTTTGTGTGCAGATTTGGCATGTTAGAGATTTACGGAAAATGCTGCAACTACCTGGTCATTTTAGGGCTGTTTTTGGACTTGATACTATAAAAAGACCTTTAGATAGCCAATATATGATAATATTGCAATTTGAGTCATTTGATATTGATGAATATTTTAATCACATGGTTCAAATGACAAACAAGCTTGGGGTCCAAGCTAGGAAGATAGTGATGGGTTCAATTCAACGACTTATAAGTAGTTTAATTAACTTAAAAGAGTTTTTGAATGAAAATTGATAAGCTAGTATTGCTAGGAGAAAAATGCCAAAAAAAAAAAAAGAGATAGATTGAAGATTGGTGAGTAGCAAAAGGTGAGTTGATCTGCACGAGTTCTTTTCACTATATATCTAAAGTGCATAGGTCTTGTTTATTACTTTTATGATTTTATCTTTAAATTCGAAGCAAAAATTTCATGCAATTGTGTATCGGATAATAAATCTCATGCATCACAAAAGTCATTTTAGTAATTTTTCATTTTGGGCTTTGATTAAAGACGATTATGACCCAACATACCCATTGGGCCTTAGCTGGATCTGCCCATGATGATATTTATGGTGTAAAAACCCCCTGCAGTTGATAAATCTAATGGCCATAACTGTAAAGGAGTTTACCTCTTTTCCTTAAATTCTTTATAGAGCATCCCTTTGGTGTCCCCTTTTCCTTAAGGAATTTAGGTTGCTGTTTTAGCATATTTAACTTGTGATTGGTTCTATGCATTCTGAGAGTCATTTGGAAAATTGCTTCAATGTAGTGAATCAACTTCGCTGAATATCTTATTATTGATCATAGCTACAGGAGGAAACGAACAGGACTATGTTTTGGTAGTTGACTAATATTATATTAATAGAAACATTGTAACACTTCAGGTCAACAGTTTGAACTTACCTATAATTTTGTCTCTACTGCTGATCTGTTTACTTCCCATTTTCTTGTTTACATGCATTTTTCTTTATGTTTTTAAAGTGAGCTTCAACATTAGACTTTAACATTATTCTTAGGTTTCCATGATGGAAAAAGATTATTATCTTGGGAGAATCTTAACTGGACGAGTTTCTTCTGGACTCATTCATGTTGGAGACAGAGTGCACGGCCTTCGTAAAACAGAGTCTGGTGTGGAGAAAATTGAGGAAGGAAAGGTCAGTACCCTCAATCAGAACTCCTTGGATGCAATACTTCGATTCCTTTATAAGGACCTTCTCATCCTATAGAAGTTGAATCTAATACTTTGTCAAGCTTACTTCATTTACATGTTCCACTTTCCATTTTCATCTGGGTAACTACTAACTTTTTAGCAGTCAGAATTCCATATATTTGTTGAGTTTATCCGGTAAATAATATTTGCAGTTTCCTCTTTTGAGTGTAGCTACATACTTTTATCTCATAAACCAGTTCCATACCATATTCTTTGAGAAATATGTATAAGTTCATTCATTGTAAGATATTGATATATTTTTGGTTGAGAAATATGTTTTTCATAGCTACTTTTCTGTTTAAGTGTTGACTGGATCCACTAGAAGCCCATATTCAGTTTTGTAGAAATTTTCCACTTTGATGAGAATAGTACAAGAATATTTTTCTTAGTTCAAAGTGGTAAAAGAGTTTCCTGTTATACACCACACGAATACATGGTTCTTTTATATTCATGCTTGATCTGGCTGCCTTCTACCTTTCTTGTAAATAGGGTGATACTGTTTGAATTCTTCATTTTAAATTGGTTTTTGCTATGCCACGGTATAAAAGTATACCATTAGTTTTTTTGCCATCAATGAAAATTTTGAAAGGACCATTAACAAGTTTAGAATTTACAGTATAATATTTCATCATCTCTCATTATCATCTTTATGTTGGGAAAAAATAACTTCATGTGTTTTGACTACCGTTGAATTGGTCGACAATAATTCCTAAATTGTTAAGTCTTCAACTTGATGTGATGGCTAGCTTCGTGATTGGTATGACAGAATTGCAAGCAACGCATCTTCATATTGGTAACTTATTCATGTTTATCATTTAGGTTGTGAAGCTAATGAAGAAGAAGGGTACAAGCATGGTTCTAATTGACAGTGCGGGAGCTGGTGATATCATATCAATGGCTGGGATGACGAGTCCATCAATAGGGCATACAGTGGCGAATGTGGAGGTATGCTAGTAATTTATTTGCACATGATGTAGGTAGAATATTTTAGAAGCTTTTCTTTTTAAAGGGGTGAGGCAGGGTGGTTGTGGTAGGGCAGGGTTGCGTGTTAACACACCAATGATCATCTACTTCTATGCAATGCATTTTGTCACATTTTGGTGGATTATTCATATTGTTCTTTTCCTGTTGGCAGCAAATGCTATTACAAAGTATGCCTAACAGGATTTGGGACTATATACTTACTTCTACTGATGTTCTCACCTATCACAGCTATGAAGCATACCAAATTGCTCTTTTGTGGTTTGCATGTATGTATCTCCTCAGAGTTAGTAGTAGTGATTTAGTGTTGACATCATGTTCAAATTATATTTGGTTGTTTATTCTACCTACCTAAGTATAATGAGAAAGCCAATTTCAGTCCGTGAACTTTACAAACAACACCAATACCAAAAAGTTTGTTTTATCAAATAAACCTTTAAATTTAATTCCGTACCTATGCATCCATAATTTGTCAAACACTGGCATTTTATACAGCCACTAAATTTTATTCGAGTGGAATTCCAAAGGAAAAACCCTAGTTTAAACTTTTCCAGAAAGATCACTTAACACCTTCAACTTCTATTCTTTACCAAATAGATCTTCAACTTTTATTTATTTTTTTAATCTTTTAACCAGAATGTGGTCATATAACTTTTCATGGCATTCAGAAGATTGATAAGCTTGTTCTGTTTCAAGGGGGATCAATGCTGTGGATTTAAGGGCTCATAGGAGGCATCAATGTTATGGATTTAGAGGCTGACAGGGTGGTGTTAAAAGGAAGAAATGATTGGGAAGTTGATGTGAATGTGAAAAGAATTTCAATTCTAACTTTGATATGGTTGAATGGGACGGTTCAAATACTATTAGAAAAGGCCAATGCAAGTAAATATTATTAGGGCTACTGGAAAGATTTGTAGCTTATTTTAATGAGCAGTGGCGTCAAATGAATATATCTATCAGTTGAAGATTTCATGTGTTATTTATTATTTTGCATATGCATGATGGTAACTGGGATTGCAAATTCTTGCGTATTCTAATGTATATGGCAATTTCTTGGTGAATCCATCATAAAAACATTTTAAATAATGATTGAATTCTTGTTTGTGAATTTGAGTTTGGTGGTGAAATATAAAATATCGTGCATTCATAAATATGCTTGCAAGGGTGTTTTTTTTTTTGAAGAATTGCTTGCAAGGTTTTTTGATTAGCTCTATTGGATTAAAAAATACTTTAACAAATCATTTAATCAGGTCTAATTGTCATTACAAATGAATTATTTGTGTAATATCACTTAAAAATGCCCCCACTAGACTAAAAAATGAGAGTGCATTGAGATTGACTTCAAATATATTTTTCTAATCACGTGTTCTAGAAATGTTGCGCTAGTGACCTGTTTGTATGAACTTTCCAGCCAAAATTAGATGGAGGGAAACATGAGTAATATGGATCAATTGTTGTTGGTATTGACAATTGAGATTCTCTAAGTCTAGTTATGTTTCAACCAAATAAAATTAGAATTATTTATTAAATATATTCATAAAAGTTTTGAAGTTCAAGATAAAATTAGAAGGGCTAATTGAACATCAAATTAATGTTTGATGGAAAAAGTAAGCTCTTTTTAAATGAAAAAAGAGGTCAGAATTACTGTTTTACCCCTGTAATTCTCAAGCACGTAATTTGGCGCATGTTGTGGACTTGCAAAATTCAGGTTTTAAATGGTTTAAATTAAAAGTTGAAGGATTATTTGGTGAAAAATAAAGTAAAAGGTAAGTGATCTTTTTGGTATAGTTAAAAGGGCTAACAATGACTTTTTCCTACATATAATTGGGTAACTAGCTTGTAGTAGACATTTCAATCCAAAAGTGTTAGCTTTTACACAGCATGGTCCTTAAATGAATCTTCTCTTTTCAGATCAAGAATACTGGGTTGAAGTACATTTCTCAAGGGTGCTAAGATTGATGCCTCCTTTTGGCTGTAGAATAAAGATTTAAGTGACTCATTCTTTGTGCCCATGCATTAAATTGATTTAAGGATAGGATTTTTGTTTGGGCTATCATTAGCTTTTGTTTCCCTTGAATCAATGCAGTTTCTACCTCTATAGCATTGACCGCGTTGTAAATCTGATTAATATAACAACTTATTTTGTTCATGAAGCTTGACAATTTAGCTTGTATTTTGAACCTGATTCATTCATTCTGAATATTTGTTCTTTTAATGCGTTGTATCATGATTACAACCATCATATAAAATTAGATCAACGACTGGATTTTGTCCTAAGTGAATGCAAAATATTATAGGTTATGGCTGCATTACCGAGTATTGAGTTGGATCCTCCTACCATTTCCATGACTTTTGGTGTTAATGACTCTCCTTTGGCGGGCGGAGATGGTACCCATGTAAGTCTTAAATGCTATTTTTATGTCCTGAAGAGTTAGCTGATATTGGCTCATCGATTTGGATCCTGCGAACTAAATATGAACAAATTAATAATAATCCAATTCACAAAGTTTTAATCATATTTATGGGTCATATTTGTCTCTCTTTCATTGTTTAGTATGTCAAGTTTTATCTTGTTGTACTTCCTTCTGATAGTAAAACTGCAGCCCATGTTACATTCAGTCCTTGTGCAACTTAAGATTGATATTCAAAAAGTTTCTCTTGGAATCTTTTTCCTGTCTCTTATGGACATTACTTGGAGGCTCTTAATATTTCTTCACATTTCAGTTGTGTACCTGATTAGTATACAGTAGTCGCAGTATTCACAGTATTCTCATGATTGACCTAGTGCAGAATGTGATCATGTAGCAAATGATTTTGATCACCTTATGTGAGGTAATCATGCTTCTTCTATGGTCTTGCTGTAGTTGACTGGAGGCAAAATTGGTGATCGATTAATGGCTGAAGCTGAAACAAATCTTGCCATAAATGTGCTTCCAAGCCTTTCAGATTCATATGAAGTTCAAGGGAGAGGAGAACTTCAACTTGGTTGCATTCTTTACTTTTCAATTTTATTTAGATTTACGAACCAAAATATAAATACTTTGGGATGGGAGCCACTGGGTTAATTTCTTTGCTTTAAACTTCATAGAAGTGTTCTAGTATTGTCTGATGTTTATTTGCTATTGTACTTTACAGGTATCCTGATTGAGAATATGAGGAGGGAAGGATTTGAGCTGTCTGTCTCACCTCCTAAAGTCATGTGGGTAAAATGGGATCTGACACATTAATATCTTTTCAATGATTTTTGTCTATGATCTGTATATTGTCTTGGAGATGAGAGTTTTCTATGGTAATGGTACTGTATCAAGTCCCTGGAAGCATAAATATGAAGATGCTAAGATCTTGTCTTGGAGATGAGAGTTTCTCTGGTAATGGTATTGTATCAAGTCCCTGGAAGCATAAATATGAAGATGCTAAACCGGAACTGAATCTGGAGGAAGGATATGAGAAAATGATGAAATTCGAATTAAACTCAGTTTAATTGGTTATTAATACATATTTTCTACAGCCTTAGATTACATATATGAGCTCTTATTTATTATACTCTTTGAATTGCTCTTTCCTGTACAATTGAATCTTGTGGACTACAGATGATGAAGTATTTTCATTCTATTACGACATCCCTTTGTCTATTTTTCCTGTTTAAAATGATTCTTGTTGAGCATCAATGTGCTCTCCAAAATTCTTTGGTCAATCTGGTCATTGACTATTTTCTATAAGCATTGATTTTTTTTGGCTTTTGTCTGTGTATTACTCAAGGCCAGCCTGTGAAGCAGTGGAAGACCTCATAGATCTTAATAGATCCGATTCTTTTGTAGGACCATACTAAGACAGTGTCCAATTTTATCTTGACTACCTGATTCCTTCTTTCAATTAAACGACTTTCTTTCTTTATCAGGTATAAAACTGTAAAAGGTCAGAAGCTTGAACCAATTGAAGAAGTGACCATCGAGGTCAGAATCACAGTTAGACATTGTATATATGTTTTGACCCATAAGATTTTTTACTTTAACATCCTATGACAATATGCAGGTGAATGATGAGCATGTGGGATTGGTTATGGAATCTTTATCTCATAGACGAGCTGAGGTTGTTGACATGGGTCCTGTTGCTGGAAATGTTGGTAGGACCAGGTTGTCTTTGAGTTGTCCATCAAGGTTAGTACCTTGTAACATGATTATGGTTTGCATGCCAAACAAGCTTGATGTATTGTCCCTTTTGAGACTTTACTAGACATCTACTCAAACATTGTGCACAACTTAGTTTAAATACTTCACGTCAAACTATCAAAAGAATGCCATGATACTATTTTAGTTCAAAGAATTCACGTCAAACTATCAAAAGAATGCCATGATACTATTTGTTTCAAACAATTGGTAAATTCGTTGCTAGTTATAAAGACACGAAATCTACTACTCTATTTAGAGTAACCAAACACTGGACCCCTATGGTTTTCTAATTTTGGAGAGAACTCCATGAGTTTCCACAGAACAGTGAAAATGTAAATCATAATGCTTTACAGGCGTAACATATTTAATTTGTGGGTAATTACATGGATATTCTGCTTTTTGTGCAGATTCAAGAGAACCTCCTTGGGTTTTATATCACTATCTATTAAAATTTTTATTCAATTTCATGAAGTTAAGACTGGTCACTTCTCAAACATTAATTTTAATACTTGGCTGTGAAGAACTTTATGATGATCATAGTGTTATGAGGAATTCTATTCCCTGTTTAAAAAGTTGACTAATGTAGTTGTGGGAAAGAATTTTCACATATTCTCATATATTGAATAGGAAGTATACAGCCATATATAGGACATTACAAGTAGGAATTTAAATCTGGAAAGTTATCTAAAGCTATCTAATGTAATCCCTTAATTTAAGGGATTTCAAACTTATTCTATCTTATCTATTTACAGCCTATCTATATCTTAGTATAACCTATTTACAGCTGTTTAGTAACTCAACAGTAGTATATCAACCATTGGGATTTCAATGGTAAAAGTAATAGAAAATAGGAAAAAAATGATGATGGAAGAATAAATGACACGAAATGGAGAAGAAAACCAGGCAAGGGAAGCGAAGTGAAACAGGAGGGAGGGAATTAGGCTTTAGGAGAACAACTTAGACGGGGAATAGGAATCTTAATGTTCCTCACGAAGTAAGTATTCAAATATTACTGTAACAAAACCTATATCAAGTGTTCATGGGGAAATGAAACCTTATGAGAAAATATACCCTAAAACATTAATTTGAAATCAATATGAATAATGAACTAATCAAGTCTTATCCTAAATAAGCAAATCCCTTCTTGTACCTAATTTTTCTAACTGGAAACCCTGTCTCAGTAATACAGAGCTAAAGTAAAACTTAGGGAGTTCTTTTGCTTCTACACAATCCACATGAGTTCTAAATGTAATGAGGATTAGCGACAGACATATATGATGTACTTATTAGTGTTTCACCGACTAGTAATAGTAGTTGCTTTATTTGGTTGCAGAGGCCTAGTTGGTTATAGAAGCATGTTTAGCAGTGACACACGTGGAACTGGGTTTATGCATCGTGCTTTTCTGAGTACTATTCTCCACTCAAGACTTCGTTTCTCCTTTTCCTTATTTTCATATCACTGTTTCTTTCTCTTAATTTCTTATTTTCATGCAATTGGATGCTTGGATCATAATAAAGAATGGAAGTTTTTTATAATATGACCAGCAACTAGTGCTGGAGGTGTTTATCCTGGAACTTCATACTGGCCTAATGTATTGACTTTCTGGTCCCTGGTCTGTCTACGGCCATTCAAACATGGAGAAAATGTTAATACATTTAGGTCTTGTACTGTCTTCTATGTTCCTGAGACATTATATTCTATATTGTGAATGACTAAAGAGGTATGTTCCAATAGAGGAGCTCGGATAACTTTCATAACTTTAAGGGATTAATTGTATCCTTAGAAACTTTGGGGACCATGTTGAATCTTAGAGTAAATGTTAAAGAGCTTTCGACTTTTTCACCTTAAAGAAATGTCTATTGCTTTCCTGTTATCTTTGACTGAATTCCTGAGTGCTAAATTAGATCCATAGTTTCTTATTTTACTTATCTTTGTCTCTTTGTTTTTTTTCATGATTGTCATTTTTGTTCTAATTTGTAGCCTATGCAAAATATCGGGGTCCTCTTGGCAATGTTAGAAAGGGAGTATTGGTATGTTTATATTATTGACTCTTATTTCAATAAATTGATCAATAACCAGTTCCTTTTGTTGTTATTTTCGTTGAAACAACTGAGTCCTACCAATCGATTGAATAAATATTAATATTTGTATTTTCTTTCTATCATACATCAGAAGTCCTAATGCTCCACTAAGTTTGGACCTTGCTGGAGAAAGTTTTAAAGCTTCTCTCCAAAGCCATGATGTACTTGAATTTTCTTTAAGTTTCAGGTTTTGCTCCGTATTTTAAACCATACATGTAACTCATTGTTATGTATGTTCACATACTTATGAATATAATAGCTCATACTTGATATAATAGGAATGAATGTGTACTCAATACTTTTTTTTCCTTTTTGTTTGTTTTTTTTGTTTTTTTTTACTTTCACAGTTCAGTTACACATAATCGAATAAAACTCCATCTTTCGGAAAGATATCCTTTTTTCATGTTTGCTTTTGGAGTTTAATACTTTGTTTTAAAGTTACACTGAAATTGAGGGGATGCTGTGGAGCAATTGGGATAGAGAGATTGAAGTGAAAAGGTGTAACCAGAAAACTTAATTTGTCAGTAAAGCTAAGGTCAAATTTTATCAAATTGTTGCTCAAACTATTCTTTCATGTTGCAATTTCTTGGCAGCCAAAAAGCAGAAGGCTGATAAGTGTAACCAAAAAGGTTGATGGTTTTCAACTTGGCCTTTTTTTTACCAGCATGTAGGGAGTGATTAAATGATAGTCCACAAGTCTGTAAATAAGGCAAGGAACGAGTCCTCCACAAAGCAGAGACAAATTTTATTTTACACGAGGGAACATGTCTAATATACTTTTTAATTCCTCTTTCCCATCACATACGCAACTTTTCGTGTTATTGTCTTTAGAATTTTAAGTACCCAGTCTTGCTGTTTTTCATTTCCTGCATCAATCCTTTCTTGGATGTAATTTCACTCATCATGTGACAGGTGTCGATGGGCTATGGTACAATTACATCTCATGCACTAATGAGTTTGGAAGCTCGTGGAACACTATTTGTCACTCCTGGGATGGAGGTTTTTATTCTTACATTCGTGCTTCTTCTCAGCTTCTTGTTGTATTGCTATTGGTTATTTGTTTAGAAGTGTTGAACATCCACGTATAAGTTGTGAAAACTCCCCTGAGATGATTGAACTGAGACCTTTCTGCTTGGCATATGTGTACGAATTAGTATCTACGCAGGTTTGAAAACAAGTTCGCCCTAAGCTAATTCAGATGGAATTATGATAACCATATTGGATATTTTATGACTTTTTGAATGGTTTTCCTCTTTTCATGTTACCAATGCCATAAGGCCTACTATTACTTTCATTTATGAGTGGGTATGAATGTGAGATATAGGTTAGTTGTCCCACCCTATCTGAGTCAATAGAGAGTCCGTGATAAAGCTAAAGTTAGTACAAATTTTATAACTCTATTTGAATCATCTAGGAGAATTCATCGACCATTTGTTTCAATTGCACTAGATAATCATTCAAAAAGTTCTAAAACATAAAATATGTTTACTATTACCAATGCCATAACTTCTGCCATTAATTTCAGTTATGAGTGGGTTTGAATTGCTCTCCCACTGTCTGACTTAAGAGAGAGTCTGTGAGTATAATAGCTAAAGCTAGCACAAATTGTCAAGTTCTAAGGCTTGGACTGTATTTGAATCATCTAGGAGAATTCATTGTCAACCATTTGTTTCAATTGCAGTAGAATGTTATCTGCTTTTCTTTTCCTTGTTTCGCAGACATATGATGGCATGATTGTTGGTGAGCATTCAAGGGATACAGATCTTGATGTAAGATGTTTTATACGTGTCACGAAATGCATTGTGTTGTTTGAAGCTTGAATCACGTTAAAATGACTTGTGTATTACAGGTAAATCCAGTTCGGACTAAGGAGCTTACTAATGTGCGTGCTGCTACCAAGGATGAGAATGTAAAACTTTCCCCACCGCGCTTGGTAAGCAACAAATATTGTCTTTTTCTAGGCAGCATTCTATTATTTCATGACAATCTTTTCACATTACTTCTCAATTCTTTGGAGCATGTGTAAAACATCTTCCTAATTTGATCTTGAAAAACAAACAAGAAGGAAGCCCCATGTCATTTATTAATACAGGAGCGAATTAGTTATATATTATTGGACCCTATGATTACTTTGTTAGCATAAATTAACGGTAAATTATATGAAAAAGCTATGCAATTGGTTTCTATCACGAACCTTTTATTTTTTTTGTATTAGATGGATTTATTTAACGTTTAATATATTTCACCGAAAGGTATGCCATCCAATTCCATAAAAAATGGCCCCCAATTTTGTTGATGTGGTGATGAAATATTAATGCTATTAGAAAAGTAGTAATTATTATGAAGTATAGAAAAGTGGTAAGTTAATAAAGTAGCCGTTTGTCCTTTTGCCTTCCCACGAGAGTGATACTTTTCACAAATTACCAGTTAATGCTTTCACCTAATAATAGCCAGGAAAAGGGATTGGACCTACTTATTTGTGTTATGCAAAAACTTCGCAAGAAAAACAGCTAAATAGGGCAGGATATTCATACGTGCACAGTTCCATAAGAATTTTGAATTTGTTATCTCAATTGAGGATAGAATTTATTACATTTAGAACTTATTTCAATTTTTCATGATGTTTTGCATGGAAGTTTAGTTCGGCAGGGTTCAATTGATAATTTTCTCCTAACATTTAAAATCTTTGTTCTGTTTGAATGTTGTATGCATGAGATGCCCAAAATGAGAAGTGGAGAAAAACAGCAACATTCCATGTGTGTTATAAAAAGTTGTTTGAACCTATCCTACCCTATAAGATTGGTTTAGGCTTGATTCCTCTGTGATTCTATATAGATTTTATTTGATTTACATCTATCATAACTCCTAATCTCTGAATGCAATTATGGCAGATGACTCTTGAAGAAGCCATTGGTTATGTAGCTTCCGATGAGCTTATTGAGGTAACTTATAGTTGCTATTTTATCTTCTCACATCTTATAAGAACACATATAAAGAATTTGAAAAGAGGAATTGGCTTTACATATCTACGAAGGCGTGGAGACTTGCAGACTCCACCTCACTTGCACATTTCAACACACAAAGTAACAAAAACAATAAAACCATGTTGTAATTTACTGCTTTCTTCTTTCTTCCCATGGGACTACTTTCAGTGAATCAAGTTCAACATTATGTTGGTTGTGGCGTGTACCCTTAACAGATACCTTAATCTAACATCAACAACTGCTGTGCTAAAATCAGAAGTTGTAACCCCCAAGTTCCCTTTTATGTGGATTGAATCTCGGTAGTTTGAGGGTGACATTCACCCCATTGTTTATTATTGCTGTATGATATTTTGAAAAAGTGCTTTGCCCTGAACAGTTTCCAGTTCTTATTTATGTTGCGGTAACATTTCTTATGTCTTCTTCCAAGTGCAGGTCACACCTAAAGCCATTAGAATGAGGAAAAGATACTTGGATGTTAACAAGCGCAAAACCATGAGCAAGAGGCCAAAGCAATGAAACTCATACAATTTTGCGACATTGTACCGACATCTTTTTGAGAAATACCACAGCAGGTAGCTGATGTATTCCTTCTTTTTGTCCGCCATAAATAGGTATGTCTCTCGTTCACATATGAATATTCTTTGACAAATAGAAAGAAAAAATTGTTCCATTTGATTGAAAAAATAATGGGGATGCCTATTTATCCTTGTTGCTTTGTAATGTATCTCAATCACACCTATTTAAACCTTGAATGGTAATGTAATGTGAACATTCTTTTGATAATAGAGCGAATAATTTGTTACATTTGGTACAAAACAATAATGGAGATGCCTATTAATCCTTGTTTCTTTGTAGTATGTCTCTAATATATGCTGTTTCTTGGTTCTTGCATATCTCTGTGTGAAAAAAGTTTTCAGTTAAAAGGTATTCCAAAAACATTCCCAAGCAACAGTAGTTTATGTACGTCACTAGGAAATGAACTCCTGAACAGTCATTTCTGTTCTTTCTTTGAACATGGGCTCTGACAAGACCACTCTGGACAGAAGGATCTTGAAAGAGAATAGAATTGTTCAAAACTTTGGTCAGGAGGGAGTTATAATTACAGTTTTAGGTGCTTCTCGTGTTGGTTTATTTATGTTCCTCTGCGAGTGCTGCATGATTCTCAATTCCTTCGAAGATCCTTTTATTCTCCAAGTGAGCTTGATTCACTGGGGGAAATGATAATAAGAATTATAATAGATATTGAGAAGTATTAAGTATTATCCTAAAAGGGGATATAAAATACTGTTCATCAAATTATAATATATTACCAATCAGCTCTTTTCATTCTTTATTCATTCCTTTCTTTTCATACCAACTAATCAAATACTCCTTAAGTCTTGTATTGAGACTGGACAATCTCTTGGTGTCTTTAGACTGCGGTTGTATATTAATTCACGCCTTTTCAATTTTCTACATCGGCCATTTTTTTTATCGGCCATGTTTACGTTAAATTATAATTTAAACTTTAAAATTTTAAAGTGTTTAATTTCAGCTTTGATATTTTCTAAATATTAGAACAAATTTTAAGTCGATAAAATGTTTTACGGAATTAATCATTTGTCAGTCAAGTACTACTTTGATGTTAATGTGATATTATTTATTATTTTTTACAATCAAAAAGTGAGTTTTATTATCAAGTAGCAAAGGTGAAATCTATTTTTTGAAATATATAAAAAATGGAGATTACTATTTGAAATTAAAAAAATCTATTACATTATTTATATTAATCCATATTTAAGTTAACTAAATAATAAAAATTCTTTATTAGTACATTATGATTTATTGTTTATTATTTATCCCTAATTAGGACGATTAACAGGTCTTAATGTATGAAATTAGAGATTAGGGAATTATCATAATCTCTAATTGAAAATTGTTCCTACATTTGTCCAAATCCCTAATCGAAATCTTTTTTCCCAATGTGAGTGTGAGACAAAGAAGCAGCATGCAGGTGTGCAATGTGCACGAGGGAGTCGATGGCCACTTGTCGGAGAGAGAGGCGGTGAAGAATTCCGGAGAAGTAATAGTGCACGGTGAGGGGAGGAGAAGTGAGGAGAAGCTAACTTGTTGAATTAGGGATTTGGACGAACCTTCAATTTGTAATTCACAAACTTAGTTCTATTAATTAGGTATTTTAATATATTAATTATTTTAATTAAAGATTAATAATTATTATTGTAAGAAATCTTTTATATATTTTAGACAGATCTCACTATTAGATTGAAAAACTAATAAATAATATCACGTTATTATTAAAGTGATATTTAACTAACGAGTTATTAATTTCGTTAAAATTTTCTTTTAATTATAGCCTATTATCACGTTTTGAAAATATTATAATTCAAATTGAGCATCTCAAAATTTTAAATTTCAAATTATATTATGATTTAAACGTTTTGAAGTTAGTCATATATCAAAATTTAAAGTTGTCAAATTTTGATTAAAATTGAATAAATAATATTTAATTATTTCATGATCTCATGCAATTAACAGAAAGTGGCAATCAAAGTGTAGGTCTGGTGCAAGTCATAAGATTATAGTCAATTAAAAAATAAAAATAAGAATGCTAAAAATATTCAAAAAAAATAATTTTATAAATTCTTACTTTTCAAAATGAGCAGAGAAACAGACCAAAGGAGAGTAACAGGATGCTCTTCGTCAAGAGCTTGAGTACGTTTCTCATGTCACCGTTTTCCTTCTTGTAGTCTTTCATTATGCTTACTATTTTCACGCGTGCATTCCTATTTGTGTGCTTTAATAATCCTATGTTTTTCCATTTTGATTTAAGATTTTGACTATCTACTTGATCATAATGTGGTTTTGGTTGACTTTGTTATTGAAGTAATTCTATAACTTCTGATATCTTGATTCGAGTAAAGTTCATTGAGCTTACAGAAGAGTCCATGGGGATGGTCTGGAAAAATATAGAGTTGACAGTTTGAACCTGACCATTCCAAATATTAAGGACTTCCAGGTCAGTATTGGAATTGATTCTAGATAAAGATGAGCTGGGTAAAGAAATTAGTGAAACAGTTGAAAGAGTGCATTGCCGCTTAAGTGGCCGGGAACCTCCACTTTTTCCGTTACCAAGTTCCGAAACCCAGTTAAGTAAGAAAAGGGAACAGAAGAGGCTAGAAGAGAAAGTGAGAACCAAAAGAAAATTTCAAAGAAAAGGAGACACGGCGAGATGAAGTTGGCAAGAGGGGCAGATGAAGTGGCAGTTCAGGTGCAGTTAGATCTGGGGATTCACCACCTCAATAGGAAACATTCTGTATATCCTCTCTATCAGCTGGTATGTTTGGGTTTAGTCACAGGATTGAATCACAAAAATAACCTCTTTATAAAAATATAAGATAAGACTGCATATATGTTGCGGAGATTGACGAAGACGAAGAGTGTGAGCAAGGATAGTGGAAGACTCTGGAAATTAACCAGTATTATACGCAGCGTTTAAATAAAATCTCAGGGTGACGTCTTGTACTCGAGCATATTGAATAACTCGTGTAACTACATTTTGAAGTTTGCAATGTTTGCGGATGGAGAAATCTGAATATAGATCAAGTGGTTGGTAGTTGTTGACAGCTTTAAAGTCTTCTGGTTTGAGTCAAAAAAAATTGTTACTACAACAACCGATTAGAACTCTAAAATAAAAGGAATTATATTAGATTCGGAAGATTGCAAAATAGGAAAACTGTTGACCAAAAAATTCACTCTCATTAAAATTCATATCTTCTGGGATTTCCTATCCATGCAGAAGCAAAGAAGGACTCTACAACCTAGCTCTATAAAAAGAGAAGACACAGAAGCAGAAGGTGGAGAAAAAGATTTAGTGAAACACAAACTGAGAGGTGCTAACATCTGCATGAGAGAGATGTTACTTAGAAATTGATGAATTTGGTTTATTTTCGGTATATATTTTTATTCATCAGATGTGTTACAAATATATAGGCATAAAAGCCAAAATTCTCTCCGTAAATTATGGAGACACTTTGACTACTTTTGACTTTCTAACACTCCCCCTCAAGCTAATTCGTGGGATCACACACATTTAGCTTGCACATTACATCCTCGAATACGGTGCCAGTTATTGCCTTGGTCATAACATCTGCAAGTTGATCTTCTGAGCGCACAAATGGAAGTTCCAC
>JAOQMR010000123.1:66572-78523 GCA_027563865.1 Erythroxylum pelleterianum
AAACTGCAGCAGAAGTGAGACAAAGAAGAGAAACAATTGATACTCCTGATCTTGAAACCATAGATGACATTGACTTCCTAGTTTATAACAATGAAGCGACTTTGCATAACTTTAATGTGAACAATGCTGAAGTGGTGGAGAATTCTCCGGGGGAACAATCTCAAGCACCTACTCAAGGTACCCCTAAAGGTGAAGCATCATCTAAGAAAAGAAAAGGGAAATCAAAAAATGATGATGTAGGAATGGACTTATTTGCTAAATCTATAGAAAAGCTGGTTGAAAGTTTTGCAAAGTCCACTGCAGAAATTGTCAAGATTGGTCAACCAACTCGTCCTATGTCAGACAATGAAGTTTGGGCTCTTTTGGAAGGATTGGAGATTGATACAAACACATTATTCAAAGCTTACTATTTTCTCATTCGAGATGTTGATGCTCAACGAGCCATAATTGGATGTCCTCCAGATAAGCGGCAGCAAATGTTGACTTATCTTATGTCTCTCAATAATCAATGAACTTATACACAATAACTTAAATACTGCATTAGTGGTTTTTTTTGGAACTTTTTTTAATCCATTTATTTAAAGAAATTATAAGTTGCTTGTTTAACTGAAGTGACCTTCATTTTTCTTGTTTTATAATGCTATCTCTATAATTTGAAATGTTTTGGGGTTACTTAAATAGTTTCAAGGCAACTATGCATATTTTATTACAAGGGTAATTTTGGAAAATAATATTACAAGCCATTCCATTCCATTCATTTTGAGTATCACTTCCAAACAATGGTCAAATGAGTCCCTCTCTTATTTTATTAAAACTTCCAAACAATGAAATGGCTCATTCCATTCCATTCCACTCCATTCCATTCCATTAATTGTCATTCCATTCCATTCCATCCTAAACTCCAAAACATACCCTAAATACCAAATTCACCAAACCAGAAATTTCACCTCTGTTCCAGAGTAAGAAATCTGTGTCTGTCTAAGACTCTGAGGGATCGGGCAAAAGCCATCGACAAACCTCATACACTTGAAAGGAGAATAATAAAGGCTATGGATTTTCCCGACCAGGACTTGGACTTGATGGGGGATGAAGATTATGAGGATGAGCAGGACAAGCAGAGCAACGGAGCTCACCGATCAGGTTCCTCATCCCCTGCGTCGTCATCTTCTTCTTCAGGCTCGTCTTCTTCTTCCGCGGCGGCTTCTTCTTCTTCCGATGCGGGAGAGAGCAGCAGCGGTGGCAGTGGGAGCGCCAGCAGCGGTGGGGAAGAGAAAGTTGAGGGTGACGATCATGGTGGAGGAGAAGATGACTATTATAATAGTAATAGCAGGGATAGGGATGGTTATGAAGACGCTGATCTTTTTGGGTCTGATAATGAAGATTACGTTAAAACCCTCCCAATTAGCCCTTACCCTATTCCTGGTAATTTTTCATTTCTCTGTTTTACTATTGTTTTATTTTTGAACTTTGAATTTTTACTGGGTATTACTAAGGCAAGATATTGCCATTTTGAAATTCTTTAGTGAAGTTTCTGTGGAATAGATTTGTTAAACTTTTGCTTCTGCTGTTTATGATACTTCTCTTCTGGTGCGTTAATTTTTGCTCTATTGGCTGATTTAGCTATGAGGAAGTTTTCCATTTATTGCCTGAGTTGATGATGCGTTCAACGGATTGCTATGATTATGTTTGATTGCTGATTGGTTTGCTTAATTGGACAAAATAGAGTATGTTCTTCAACTTCTTGATATACCATAACAGCCATGATGTATCTCATTATTAAAAGATTACTTTAGGTTCAACAATTTGGGATAATTTACTGTTTTACTTGTATGATTCAATGCTAAATTACGTATTTAGTAAATACGCCACGGTTAAGATGGGCTGCCTCAAGTCCTATTCTCGTTGCCTTCGTAGCTAGCTGAAGAAATTTACTCGAAATATGGAAAATACAATTAGTGAGATTTGAAAGATAACATTCTGCTAACTTCAGTAAGTTTCATGATATACTTATAGCATTGCGCCTCAAGAACAGTAGCAATTAGCAACAAGGTAGTACAAACTATAAATGATCATGGGCTGATAATAAAATTGTGACTGGAGTGAGGTCCTATGTGGTTACATAACATTTTTTTTATAAGTGCATGTAAGCACCTATTCGCTGTGTGATGCAGAGCATCATGAGAAGTGTACTAGTGTCCAAATTTGCTTCAAAGTTCTTAGAGACACATTGAATAATTCAGTACCCTTATTCTCTTGCTGCTGAGAGTGTGATCTCTCTCATATGGTATTTATAACAATTTCTTTGCTCGAATAATGGCTCACAGTGTTGCCCGTCTTGCACAATACTAATAACCAGCCTGGAGGGAACTCAGGACGTGGTCGTCGGCATCATGATAGAGGCCTCCTTCCTCGACCACCATATCCTCCAAGGCAGGGCTATGGTTACCATTCTAAGTTTTCAAATGGTCATCGCGATGAAAGATTTGTATCCGAACTGAAATTTTTGAAAAGTGAAGAGACACTGTCAAGAAAACCTGTTAATTTTCAGGAGGTAGGTTTTTAATTAAATTTTATATTTCCCTTTATTGTTATTTGATTTCTGTGGTTTTATCTTATGGGTCAATAGCATTGTATGAGTGAACACTATTTCTTAACTTCTGTGTCCTGCCGTATGATGGTTAACATGGCCAAAAGTTTTGGTTGTCAAAGTGAATTCCTTATATTCATGGTGCACAGCATTTGTACTACTAGTCAAAGGAAAGGTGAGTAATAAGAGGGGAAATTGTTTGTTGAAAGACTGCTGGTTGTACTCTATTTCTTCCTTCTACAGTTATGCTGTTTTGAATTGTCTACTGACTTGTTGAGTTTACTCCTATAGCCATCTGAACTTGCTTGCTACAGTCGCGTAGAAGGTGGAGATGTTTACTTTGATGAGCGTAGCTTGGTAAGCTTTTTCAGGATTATGTCTTTTGTTTTTCTTTCAAGGGGTTTCAATTATGTCCAATGATGTTTCATTATCATAAGCTTATTTTATCCCTCTTCTTCCTGTTAATAGAGACTTTTCAAACGTCTTATTTCTGAAGATATTGGAGCTGATCTGAATGAAGGTTTTGATACTTTTATTGAGAAAAAAGGTGTGTATGCTGTATTGCAATTATCAGTTTGGATTGCTATCAAGTGTTGTGACGAGATCCAAATGAAGTAGAATCCCTTGCAATTTAAACATCCATTTGTTCAAACTCTATGCTTGGGAAATAGCTTGCAACTTTTATCTTTCTTGATCAATTCTGCACCAGATTTGGGTTCTCAGGGTTTTGGCGACCTTTTGTCTTGCATAAGGGACAAAAAGATCCCACTCCAAAACATGCATTTTGTGGTGAGAATTGTTGGATACCTTTTCTTATTTTTTGCTTAATGCCTTAATGGGGCATAGCCACTAAGCATTTCTTCTTTCTTCTTTGATATTGCCAGACTTACCGCAACAACCTTAATAAGGTGATTTTCTGATCCTTAGTATTCTTTACCAAGATATCCATGAGCAATAATTGTTGTCAATGTTGAGTCTGCCAACATGTTGAGCTTTTCCAACCATTTATTAGTTCTTAAGGACTCTTGATTACCTGTTACTGATGATACTGAAATATTTTATTGGAAATGAGAAAGGGACTTTATAAGCCTACTATATGATATAAATATGATACAATTTTCACTGCAAATGATTTTTGTGGATGTATATATGAATTTTGTCATATTTAAGCTTGCATTGTACTTCTTCAGTTTTTATCCACGGTTCTTTCATGGATTAATGTAAAGAATAAAACATAGATATTCACAGTTCCCATGGCTTATTGCATCATGCAGATATTGCAAACTGCTTATATTCGAAATGAGCCCTGGGAAATGGGTGTGCACAAAAGGGATGGAGTTGTGTATCTTGATGTGCACAAGCTACCAGAAAGACCACAAAGTGAATTGGAGCGTCGAAGGTACTATACTCGTGTTTGAATAAGTAGAGATGCCTTATGCTTTACCCTAAACCTAATTGCAAGCTTTTTACTCTTCTAGTTCCTTTTTTTTATTTTTTGTGAAATGAAATGAGTTCTTGCAAATCATAGCTTATGCATTGAATTTTTTTTTAGTTTTATCAAATAGTATACTTGCTTTAATTATTTGTAGTTTTATCTCATCTATTTTGAGTTCAGTTAATCTTCTTTTAGTTGTTATATTTCTTTTTCTTGACTTCCATTATTAAATCTTTTCCACAAGAAGTGTAAAGGTGAAGTTTTTAGTCAGAAATTATCTCTTTTGTCTAAAGCTTATGTATACTTTGCTTAAGCTTGCTAACTGAATGAAAAAAATCATTTTTGTTCTTTCCTAGGTAACTACCACCATTGTTAATATGAACCACTAACTGCAGCCCTTTCACTGGTTTTTAGACATATACCTGATGAAGAAAGAGCGAAGTTAGATGAATAAGAAAAGAATCAAAGAACCAAACTATTAAAATTGTAGACATAATTACAAATATATGTTGGACATAATAATGTGAGCTAAAAAAGTGGAAGAGTACAATCAAAGTTAATGACGGCAGAGTGAAGTTTGATGAAAGATGAAAGTTATCATGTCAGCTGCAAAAAGAGTTACAATTTAGTATATATAGTCATCTTCAGTGAAGAAGCTAGATTACAAATATGCAAGCATTTTATAATGCATGAAAATTTCCTTTTAGAAGAGTTTCTCTATCTTATAGTCCCTTGTTTTTCATCATGATTGAGTTCTATCCGTGTCACTTTTTCCCTTTTAGATGTTATTGGGGATATTGTTTTGAGAGCCTAGCCACTGAGGATTCAGGATCTGATGGAGAAGGTATACATCATGTTGATGCCAATGTTGAATACTGTTCTGTGATTAAAACCAAATTAGGAGCTCATCGTATTCTGATGGGTGCTGAAATGGATTGCTGTGACTCAAATGATGATGGAAGGAGGTTTTATGTGGAGTTGAAGACAAATCGTGAGGTTTTTATCAACTGAGAATTGTTCATGTATTACATGTATCTTTTTTCATCCTCCAGCTTTTAGATATTACTATCCAAACCACTCAAAAGCTTCTCTATATTATGTGCAGCTCGAATATCATACTGAGGAAAGATTTGAGAGAGAAAAACTGCTCAAAGTTTGGGTAAATTTGCTGCCAATATTACTTTTCTTGATAATTGCATTACACCTTATTTAGATTCAGATTTATATCAACAATTTTCGTTTTTTTTCCCTCCTCACTGCATTATCTAGTTGATGCAATTAACCATTGTTTTTAAAGACTTCTTGATGCAAAATAAAATTAGTTTAGTTATTTTCTTAGTCATTAATTTTCCATAATTGGAAAAGGACTTGAATTATTTTTATTTTGTTTTATTTTGGTTTGTTTTTGTTGGTTTAGGATTTAAATCTATTAGGAAATAATAAGAATCCTTATTAAGTAGGATTTGAGTTCTATTTCAGTATTCTAAGTTAAGAGTCATAGGATTAAGAGAACAAAATCTATATATAGGATTGAATGTTCCAACCATGGAGAATAGATAATTTTTTCACGTTAGGAATTTCAGGTTGAGTGTGTGATGCCGTCTCATCTAGAAGTGATTCTTTAATTCTAAGATCGATACCTAGAGTGTTGTGATGCCTAGTTCTTAATAAACCTTACGACTTTTAGGAGTTGCTAGTATGAAGTTAATAAACCTTTATATAATAATGAGACCTTCAGATCAATTATATTTTGTTTAAATTTTACCTTTTGCATATCGTTTTTCCTACATCTGTCCTCCTCTACCTGTCCTACATTACTTCTAGTTGTTACCTTCTCTAAAGTCTAATTATGATTAACAACTTGCTTACACACTTGGTGATTGGAACACCCAAAAGAAAATAAAAACAAAGAGCCTTTGTAATAGAAAATCTACAAACAATCATAGGCATTGCCATTACTTTTCACTAAAGATCAATTATGTATGTCTGTCAGAACCATTGCAATATTGTTGTAATATCTTAGTCATTAAAATGAAGAAACATGCCTAGTAACTCACCTGTCAACATACACACAACGAGGCAGAGGTTTTAAATGATAAGGGTTTATATAACCTTGTTTGTGGACTTTTCCCTATAAGCAGATGTGGAAAAGTATCTCAATGAGTTTTGCTTTAATGTTCAATTAAGACGGACTGTGGCTGAATACTGAAGGGCAACTATCAGACATCCTAATTCCGACATATTAAAATAAAGAATTCCAATACCCATCTCCCCTGCTTTTCAAAGACATCACATGTTCATCTGAAGTTTTATAAATGCCTGGATTCTTTTGGTAAATATAATTTGACATTAGTTAATGGCACAAGATGTGCAAGATGCATGTATATGCGATGTATGCATATGCATGTACCATAAATACGGTAGATATGCATTTTGCAGAAACGAGTTTACTTAGATGCTTTATATTTTGCAGATACAATCATTCTTAGCAGGTGTGCGTTACATCGTTTTTGGATATAGGTAATTTCTATTGCTCCCTGACTGAACCTTTCTGCTTTCTGCTTGGAAATGCTTAATGTCTAAGAATCATATTAGGTAGGAATTATATTATTATTACAAACGGTATGCATCAGAAAGGAATCTTGTATTGATGGAAATAATCTTGGACAATAAACAAACCTCCCTTTGTTCCTATGCAACTTGACCCCCTGGGACCTGAAAGGAATTTAAAACTTGTAAGACAAGTTTTACATGCATGAGAATAGTTTTTTGCTTGTGAAGTTATCCATCTCGTATTCCTTATTTTACAGGGATGACACAGGCCGACTTGTCCGCACGGAGAGGCTAACTCCTAAGGACATAACGCAACGAATAAAAATGAAGAATTATTGGCAGGTTATGATTGTAATCTTGATATGTGTCCTAATTTCAAATTTTTTGCCACCTCTAAATATTACTTTAACTATTAATTCACTTTGTATTATTCTGGACTATTGTCTTAGTGACTAGTATGTATGCTGCGGGAATAGCAACTCCTAGTGTCAGATCCCCACCCCAGTTCCAATGGAAACAAAGTGTTGACAGTGTTCTAAACTGAAGGTTTATTGATCATCCTGTGTTTAGTCTTTAGCCTGGGTTGGTCAGTCCTTTTAGTCTTATTAGTGAGGGGAAACTGTTGGCATTCCCTTGAACGCTAAAATACCTGTCATTTGAAAGTTACTGGGCTTTTGGCCAATTTTGTAATTAATAGGTTAGAGGAAAGCCTGTCTGTAGGTTGCAAGTACAAAATGTTTTTGGTGTTTGTAATTATTGTAACACTGTGATAGCAGACAGCTGTTATTCCTCCAGTCCAATTTTTGGTTCTATCCCCATGTTTTCATTTCTGGTTATTTTGGGGACTCAAAGCCAAGTCATATAGGGAGGACGTGTTATGCGAGCTGTGTATCATCGAGACATTAATGGATACTACAACAGGATTCAATTAGGATCACGCAAATATGTTCAAGTTTTATTGGTGAAACGTTCATTAGTTTTACCGTTTAATAATGCACTGCATAAATTGGTTGCAGGGAGGTGTTTGCCTAGCATTTGCTGATGAGGTTTTATGCTGGCTTTATGGAACAGTCAAAGAGAGTGAGTTTGTAGCTTTCTGCTCTTGTCCTCTTTCATTTTATTGCTGCAGCAGCATCATCCGAGAACAGAATATACAAAGGCTTTTTCACTCTTTTCATCTGAGATATAGTTTTAGTTTTTCTTGAAAGATTAATTAAAATGATTCTTTGTGCAAAATTTTCAGATGAAGACTATATATTGCAGTTTAATTCTCATTCCACAAGGTTGGAACTCCTTCAAGCACAATCGTGCCCGGATGTAATCACTGAACATGTTAAACAGTTGCAGAACATGTGGGGGCCTCCCTCTTGAAAAATTTAAGAAAGGGGTTACGCTACCAAATTGGTGCTGCAAATAGGGTTGCTGCTGGTGAATAATGCTTGGCCCCCAGTTTTGCTTCCACATAAAAGCTTGATGTTATTCTGACATACCAACAAAGACAATGGCTTCCAATTTTCGTGACATTTACTGGTGGAATTGGTAAGTGTATTTTTGATAAAAAGAAGGGTAAAGTGGTGGAGTTATAGTACAAGGATGCCTGGTGACTGTTAAAGGTCATAATGAAGGATCAGTTGTATACTTGAGCTGACCTATAATTTTATTGTCTAGACATAATATTTCATCACTCATTAAATCGTTTCCCAGTATGTTATGGAAGTACTAATTTCCATAGGCTGCAGCATTGTGAAGAGGGATCGAGTAATTGACTTGCAATAATTTAATAGCACAAAGAGAGAGAGAGAGAGCTTTATATAGGCGAGTCTTGAAGACAATTGTATATATTTATGGGTGGATGGGAAATAAATTTATGATAAATTTTAATTATTTTGTTATACAGACGATATGTGGCCTTACTAATTTTGTTTATATTCATAAATACGGTTATTTAAAGGATATAAAATTATAAGGTATGAGGTGATTAGATGGAAATCTAATTTTTAAATATATTTTATTTGAACTATAAACAATGCATTAAGTCAATATGTATTTTATATTGTAATTCTTAACATTTTTAATGTTTTATAAAAGCTTGCAAATTTGAATGTGAAAATAATTTATTGGGGATATTATTTTGAAATTATTGTCATTTTCAAATATTAAGTCTAGTTCATATTTAAATGTATGTTAAAGATTATTATAAAATATTGAGTGTGATAAAATTACAAAGAAGATAATTATTTAAATTATTAAATAAATACAATATTAATTGTTAATATAAACTTTGATTTAAATAAAGATTAATTTTCAATGAAAATAGATAAATTAAATTTATATTCATTTAATAACCTTAAATTTTATTATATTTATTTTCTTTCTTTTTAAAAATTTAAACAATTCGGTTAATTTAATTGTAAAATTTTGAACCGTCTAAACTTTTTAATTCGATTTATTTTAGTAATTTTTGTAATTAAATATTGATAAATTAATAAATTTATCAGTCAATTTTTTTAAATTAATAAATTTTATAAATTAAAATAAATCAATTATTTTTATTTAATAATTTCTTTTTAATTAAAATTCAAAAAAATAAAGATATTTTTAATTATATTTTTAAAATTTTAAATCTCTTTTTTTTATCGTTTAATTTTTAATATAATTTTTAAAATAAAATTTTTGCTCAAAAGCGGATCCCACCGTCGATTCATCGACCGACTAAACTTCAGTTCAGACTTCAGACCCTAAATAGAATGCAGAAAAGAAATTAGAAAAAGAAGAAAAGAAATGGAGGAAAGAGTGAACAAAGAAGGCATGGAGAGCATAGCCAAGAGGCTATCGACGATAGAGGATCTCTACTTCCCTCGCTCTCTTCAACCCGACGCCTCTTCTCCTTCCCAACGCAACTCTCTTCTCTTCCAACTCCTTTCTCGCGACCCCGCCGTTTTTTTAGGTACTGTTTGTTTGATCACCCCTCTTCTGGCTTCTTTTAATTTGCCTGAAATAAAGATAATTTTATTTCTTTTGGTTCCCAGACCTCGTAAAGATTTTGCACAGTTCCATAAATTCTATGGTTATGTCGAGCAGATGTTAACTTCGCTTCTTCTTCTTCTTTTTTTTGTCTACTTTGCTTAATGACAAAATTTAATCTTTCCAGTACATGCATCTTCTATTGGCTAGATTTTCTGTATTATTTTTTTAATTATTATGATTTCTTCATGGGTTTCCTCCCTTTGTTACAATTGTTTCCTCTTGCGGAACCTTGGTTTATCTAATTTATGTCGTTTTGGGTGATATATAGAACGTTATGGAGCGCATTTGACTTTGGATGAGCTTCAGGAATTTGATGTACTGAATGATGACTATGAAGTGAATTGGTATCTAAAGAATCTCAGGAGCAAGTTGGTACCAACTTCTGAGGATTTGCGAACAAGGTCGGTGACAGTGAAGAATCGAAGATTGGCTTATTTGAATAGGCTGATACTTGATGGAAAGTACTTCTCGGAGGATGCTATGAGGGAGAGGGAACCGTATTTGCATCATGAGTTTGTGGGGAAGTTCCAAGATCAGAGTGCTAGGGGCATGGCTAGGCCAGGGGAAAGGTGGTCTGAGACATTGATGAGAAGGGCTGAGGAAGCAGTTTTAGTTTCGAAGATAAGGGAGGAGCAACAGAGGTTAGGTGTAGCTGAGAGTGAATGGGTCGGTAACGAAATAAACCAACAGCAGGTAGAAGAGGAAGAGGAGGAGGAGATGGAGGAAGAAGAAGAGGAAGAGGAGGAGGAGGAGGAGGAGATGGAGGAAGAAGAAGAGGAAGAGGAGGAGGAGGAGGAAGAACCAAAGAAGGCTCATGGTGACATGAAGTCCGCGGAGGTAGTTTATGTTCGAATACTTTTGGCATGTTTTTTAGTTTATCTAGACTTCTCCAACTCAGTATTTGGTGTCTCTTTTGTGTTGGTTGATTTATGATCATTTTTCTGAATCCAAATTTGGATTTCCATTAAGATGAAACCTTGGTTTCGCTGTTGATGAATTGTGAGCATTTTCTGTGATAATTTGGCACCTCAAAAACACAAGGTTTCGTTTTTCGTGACTAAATTATGGCTCCATTCTGGAAAAATAATGCCTATCAATGATTTGTTCTTGCTCAAAAGAATCTCTTCTCTCTCTCTCTCTTTTTTGGTGGTTTGTGAGATTGGGAGGATGATGATGTAGCTATTTGGATTAGTTTTCCGTCTTAATTTAGGCATTTTGAATTTTGCTTGTGATTGATTTTGAGAATCCTTATCAGAACATTGTGGTAACAAATTTCTCAAACCGAAGCCTTATTGTTCTCTTCTTGACTTTCTGTTTTGTGACAACTTTGAGTTTATGCCTTTCTTTTAGGTTACTGAACCATGTACTGTGTTTTCATGCTTGTCCCTGTTTTTCTTTTGGCTTGTCATTCTTATGTTTGCATTTTCTTGATACAAAATCTTACATGTAAGTTTCTTCTTCATTTTCATATTTCACTGAACTTCACCCAAGTTCTGAATTGCAGGTTTTGTTGGAAGAATGGTTGATGTTGTCAGTTCATATAGCATAATAGTTGCATATTAATTGAATTTCAGATAATTAACAAGTAGGAAAGGTCATCCAGAATCATCTGCATATTCTGAAGCGGCTGACTTAGGTTATAACATCTTCCCTTTGCTACCTGCAGATGTTTGTTGGGAATGATGGATCCCATTCAAGTACAGAGAAGCACGATGAGGGGGCAACTTTTTCCGCTGAAGATATGGAAGATAGAATGGATCAATTCACCTCCATTATGCACCAAAAGTTTCTCTCTGGTGAAGATCATCAGCATTTAGATTACTCAAAAATAGATGATGATGTGACCTTGGATGATCACTGGTTCAGAGAAGCCAATTATGACGCGGAGGAAAAGTATTTTGGTGGAGACGATGATCTCTGATTACATTAATATGCTATTATGAAATGTGGCATTTGTACGTAGAGATGTATATTTTTATCAGAGCAAATGATGGAATTCCAACTAAACCGCTTTTCTGGGGGAATCAGCATCCACTTCTCTTTTAATCAGGGGGTCGTCTAGGAGACAAGATCTTTTGTCCAGTTT
This sequence comes from Erythroxylum pelleterianum, assembly GCA_027563865.1. Classification (NCBI taxonomy): domain Eukaryota; kingdom Viridiplantae; phylum Streptophyta; class Magnoliopsida; order Malpighiales; family Erythroxylaceae; genus Erythroxylum; species Erythroxylum pelleterianum. The sequence continues at coordinate 78,261 of JAOQMR010000123.1, forward strand.
TATAGTGTCTTATTTTGTTTCATGAATTTCAGCCATTCATTTATGTGGATCTCACGTTTATTTATGCAGGACCTACACGAGACTCACATAAATGAATGGTTAAGATTCATAAGACAGAATAAGACATCATAAAATTAGACGGAGGATCTAAATTCGGCGCCTAGATGTATTTAGTTGAGAGTAAGGTTAGCCTACTAGTTAACTAAACTCATTTTTCCATTTACGCGACACTTAAATAAATAATGCATTAGATCTTAGGTTTT
>JAOQMR010000123.1:103321-119125 GCA_027563865.1 Erythroxylum pelleterianum
CTTCCTGCACCCCTCTCTTTGATTGTATGGGCTGATGCCTGTGGTATTTCGTTTATGAGGTAGTTCTCTTTTCTCTTCGTTGTACCAATTTTTTTTTTTTTATGTGGTACAATTTGAGTCAATTAAGAATCAATCTTTTTTAAATTTTTAAATTTTAAGATAGATTTAAATTCGAACTATCCAATCTAGTTTAAGTTTAAATTTTGAATATAATAAACCAAATAATATTATTTTTAAAATTAAAATTTAAAAAATTAATTAAACTTAAACCTGTTCAAAATTTTAAAATATATAAATATAATTAAACTCAAATTCGAGTCACAAACTTCAGGCCCATCCGACTTTGGACTGAACCTGGACTAAATTATAAATTTTCGGGCAGGGTCATTTTCCTCAGCGACGCCGTTTAAGTCTTGTGGACTAAATTATAAATTTTCGGGCAGGGTCCTTTTTTTCAGGGTCCTTTTCCTCGGCGACGCCATTTAAGCCTTGTGGACTAAATTATAAATTTTTGGGCAAGGGTCCTTTTCCTCAGCGACGCCATTTAAGTCCTGTGGACTAAATTATAAATTTTCGGGCAGGGTCCTTTTCTTCAACGACTCCGTTTAGGTCTTGCGGTGTAACTCTTGAGCAAGTCCACTTGCTTTGAAAATTTGTTGCCATTGAGGTCAAATCATAGTTTTGGATCCAACGTCACAGGAACAATGTCAGTAATCATATTTAATTACATATTTATTCATAGTTGCCAAACGTAACTTAGACGTTTTACGGTTAAAACTTAAAAGCTTAATTTATACATATTTAAAATGTTAAAATTTTTGATTTCAAAAAAAAAAGTTAAAATTTTTATTACATATTATAAAATATAAAATTTGACATATATTTTAATATTAGGATTCAAATAAAGACATTTTCAAGGGCTCCCCCTTGCATTTGATGATGTTGTTTCAATAATAATTGAAATATAATTTTGGTTAGATGGATAGTATTGAAAGCAGCCCCTTTCAATTTGTTCCTATGATTCAAATCAGGCAACAACTACTTTCAGAGAAGTTCCATAATTTATAACAAAGTAATTTGTAATACTCCATATCTGATAAGATCAATTGTCTTGGATCAATCTTCAATTGACAATAGAGTATTTATACTTTAATGATATTGAAACCATATTTTAAAAAATAATTATAATATTTAAATAATATTGATAAATAATTATAAATTAAAAAGAACAAATTTATTAAGTCTTTTATTCAAGTATTACTTATTATTAAGTTAGACTTTTTACTTTTTTAATAATATAGTTTTTTATCAACAACAACAACAACAACAACAACCAGTAGAAATCTAGTTGAGACGCGAAATCTGAAAAGATCTAGTAATACACAACCTTACCCTAATCAGTAGAGAAACGGTTTCTAAATGACCCATATGAATAATCTATTATTAAATATGCTAAATTAAGAAATCATATTTTAATTTTTAATGTAAAATACATGAAATTTTCTTATAATTTAATAAACTTAAAATTACTCCTTAATCTTTAAAATATTTTTTCTTAAACTTCAGTTAAAAAATAGCACAAAACATACGCGACATGAGCATCACATGTAGATTAAACAAATACAGTTTACACGACAATTTGACCTAATTATTAAATTCAATCCAATTAATAATCTATTATAGCTATCTTTAATTATTATTTAAAATAAAATTTAATAGGTTTGAGTCGAGCTTCTCATTTAAGTCAAGTAGTTCCATCAATGATATCTAATTAATCAGATGTTTATATTGTGTATATTTTATCATTATTTTTAACTAAAATATAAGAGAAAATGTTTTGTAGAAAATTAAAATTAAAATTTTGATAATTTAGAGATTATAAAAATTATTAGCAATAGTAACTCTAAATTAACATTAAAGTGATAGCATATTAGGAATTCACATCTATTGATAAAAATTGTCCCATGTGATGATCATATTCGTATATTTTAAAACGCTGAAGTCAAGATCTACTTTGTCATTATTTTTTCTAGTGAAACCAGAATTAATATTTACTAAAAAGAGTAACAGGGAAGGGAATGATTAAAAAAAACACGATGGGACCCACTTTTGAACAGGCATATGTCTGAACATCACGGGGAGGGACATATTAATAGAAGACGTTGTGTTTGTTTTGTCAAAGCATAGAAGTGCAACAAAATTAGTCATTCACATAATTATTTGGACCCCGCATTCATCGGGTTCCTTAACATTAACAAATGCAGAGAACTTTGAATCCGTGAGCATTTCCTCAAATATATTTGGGGTCCATGAATCCATGAGATTGCTCTGCTGAATAACCTGTAGCGGATCGGAGATCACATTGTCTCGTCTTGCGTCATTGTTTGTGGAAGAGTGGGATCGGAGCTCATTACGGGTTCGGGATGGACTCTTTATCGGCAATCAGCGAGGAGCTCGCAGAGATCGATGGACAGATCACCGACATTTTTCGAGCGCTGTCGTGAGATTTTTATACTCGTCTCTCTGTTTCAAAACCTTGTGTTTCAAGTTCCAGAAAATTATATGTTTGAAGCTCTTGTGCGATTAACTGAATCATTTTGTCAGTGTTTTAATTTCTGAATGGGGTGTTTTATACGTCCATGCAATGTAAGATCGAACATTTGTTTCTTTAAAGTGGCTCAATAGCATCCAAATATTTGAATTACATACATTTGGATGGATGGACTTTTGATGTTAACAGTGGCCTGGCATTTGTTTGAGGTTATATGTTAAACGTAACAGCTGGTGTTATTTCAGCTAGATGTATTATAAATGCTTGAGTAGAGAAGTGGTCAACTGCTGGGATCAATTAATAAGCGAAATTGCAATTTTGTTTGGCAGAAATGGATTCCAAAAGTTGGAGAAGATCAAGGATGTCAATAGGCAGAGTAGACAGCTGGAAGAGCTTACGGGGAAGATGCGTGACTGTAAGAGGTAATCACAAGTTGACCTTCTCCTTGTCTTTTCTGTGTTCTGGATGTTTAGCTCCACTTGAAGACTAAATATTTAGACTAACTTGGAATGTGCTCTGATCATGATAGCTTTTGCTTACCCTGATCTTTGGCAAAGGGTATTAAGCTTAGGGGAACAAGTCATCGTGTGTTGTTTGAGAAAATGTTTCATTTATCAACTAGAAATGTTTCATAACTTTATGAAAAAAAAAGTAACTAACATTAGAATTTCACAATCAGTACAAAAGGTTTCTTGTCTTGTTTGTTTGATACTATTGTCAACATCTGAGCAGGCTGAGATTGCCATTTGCTTTTATCATGTAGAAACATGGTTTTCGTGATTTAAAAGGGGTTTGTTTATGAGTCTGATATTAACTGGACATAAGCTCTTCTTATTTTCTCATCGCATGGAACTAATTGAAAAAACTTGTGAATTAAATCTCCTGCTTAACTGGTCTGCAATATGCAAACACCAGACATTAGTCCTGGATTATAACATGCCTATAACATCCATTTTCCTAATTCTCATAATGGAAGGTTTGGTATGAAAATCGATCATTCATGCTCAACACCTTTAGTGAAATGAATCTTCCAAGCTGGGTCTGACTTTTGGCATTTCCTTACGTTTTCCCAAGTCCTGCTAGAAGTAGACTGTAACTATCATGGTGCTTGTGTAAACTGGAAATATTAGGTATATTGTATTATTTTCTGCTAATAGGTTGAACTTATGGTGAACTGATATGCTGGTTCCTGCATGTTATTTTGTTCTCCAACAAAGTTGAAGCAGAATATTAAGTTTTCTTGGATTTCAGACTTATTAAAGAGTTTGACCGAGGAGTGAAGGAGATGGAGAAGAGAAATGATCTAGAAACCAACAGAATGCTGAGTGAGAAAAAGCAATCAATGGTTGAATCTTGATTCTCTAGTTTGCTGCCTCATTGTTTTGGTTTGGCTTTAGATACCCTAACTTTGGTTTTTTTTTCCCCACTTTTTATGCAGATAAAAGAGTTGAATTCTTATGTTGCCCTCAAAAAGCAGTAAGTTGATGCCTTTCCTAGATGTTTCCTACTTTGTTCAGTGTGGTGCCTAGTTACTGGATTATGAATGGTGGTTTTCTTCTGGATCTATTTTCTTGTTCCTTGTAAAAGTTCTCATGCTGTTAGTTTTTCTTGCAGTCACAGCTTACCTTAAAGGTTGTTGTTGTCTGATTGTGTTGTATTTATTGCTACTAAATGTTTCTCTAGCTTTCTGATTTTTTTGATGACCAAAAACTGATTTAAAGAAAAAAGCTAAAATATTTTCTTCCGACAAAATAGTGACTAATTGTCTTGCTTAGAAGCTGAACATTCATTGGTCAATCCAACTGCTCTAATATATAATTCTTCCAATAAGATAAGCAATTTGATTCTTTAGGTTTTGCTATTTCCCTTTTATCATAGCACAAATGAAAGCAATCAAGAGCATACTAAAAATACTTTTTCCAACATTCCTAATAATCAAATGGTCCTTATTAAATAAGTTTACATACACATACCCAGATGCATATTTTTTTAATCTTGCCTTCCTTCTGAATTAATTATTTGCATTTTCAATCAGCTGTAAAAATCTCTTTGAAGTCCAAGATTTGCTATTTCTGATACTTATCCTTATTTTTATTTGATGTGATTAATAGACCTAGCTTCACATTCTACCAAAAAAAGAAAATAAAAGAAAAATAGTATAAAAGAAAGAAACAACTGAAAATATGATATTTTTAATTTATGTAGATTTTTTGATAGGATTTTACATTTTTCTTCCTTTTTTTTATGCTTTCTATACAATTTCCTTTGTTCATGAGGATTTTTAATACACTTTCATTTTGTTTCCAAATCTTTTGGTCTTAACATGTTAGAGTGAATGGACGGTATAGTCTGGCCTCTCTCAGTAGTTTAACCTTTTGGTTTGAATGACTCATTGATGTGGTATCAAAGAATACTGAGAGGTTTCAAGTGTAACTCACACTCTATGAACTGCAGGAATATCTGATAAGAGATTTGGCCAAAAACTTTTGGTGTTTTTCTAATTTCAACTATTTTATTATGAGCTGTAACTATTTAGGATCTTATCTGAAAATAGGGTCAGAAGTTATGAGCTATACTTCATATTTATTGACCCTTATAGTTAACTTAGAAATTATTATAAAACTTATAAATAGGGAGGTTAGCCTCATTACTACAACATTGCTAATGATTGATTCTGACTATTGATATAGATTCTAATTCTTGCATCCCCTTGCCTTTCTTCCATCTAAGCTTCTAAATCTTTCTTTTCATTCTCTTTCCTTCCCCAGATTGCTTGTGCTTGGGACTGTCCCATGCTTCCTTTTCACTTTTCAAATTTAAAATTTCTGGTTCATCACATAGAATTGTGGGTCTGAGACCATTAGCTTTCTTTTGTGAGAGTGTGTGGCAATGGATAACCCAGCCTTGGTTCTTATCCAACAACTTAAACTTTTGACTGGAAGGATTTCTTTATAGAACATATTGAACTTGGTATCATAAATGTTGTTAATAGGCATGTTTGTATTTATACCATTGCACTGGGATTTTATGTGATTATTCTATGTAATGCAGATCAATATCAAACCTTATCTGTAAGCTTGACATGTTTGTTTATTTTTCTCTCTGGATTGGTTGCACGTTTTTACTAAACTGATCTTTAGTAGCTGGAAAGGTAATATTTTTTGCACTTTGGCTTGGATGATTGGAGATCAATTAATCTGCATTCTTCTGGTGACTTCTTCCACTTTTATCAATAGCATTTATTTGGTTGTTTTGCATTGAAATACAAGGATCAAACTTTACATTTAAATCAACCCAACAAATAGTTCGCAATCCTTTCATATCTCTATCTCTATCTCTATCTCTCTCCATATGTGTGTGAGGAACTGTTTCGCCTTCAGGCTGTGAATTTTTTTGTATTGCAAGTTCTGGTTGATTTTAAAGGAGTATCCTCCGTTACTAGAATATCAGAGTACAATATGTTGATGTCCTCAGTCAGTAGTTCTTTATGTTTCCTATTACAGATCATCAACAGTATAATGAATTGTTTCGTACTTCCATTCCTTTGTGCTTTTCTGATACATAATTGTGACGGTGATATAGGCATGCTGCCAATCTTGAAAACAACAAGAGGGTTGATCTCTTTGAAGGCCCTGGTGAAGGATTTGATGAAGACAATGTATTGCTAGCCTCCTGTAAGATATGAGCCTTTTTGTGCTGATTTCACTTATTTCATAAGTATCTAAAGTGGCTGTAGTGATTTAAATTTGCTTCGACCTACAATGTTGACAAGAATTAACATTATGTTTTCTCTTTCTTTTAGTTTGCATCTTGGCAGCTGTCAAATGAGGAAATATGCATGCACACATGACCTCTAGAAGAGAAAATAAAACTTAAAACTTTTGCTTTATCTTTTTCTTACATCCCCATTTCTTATTTTGAATTATTTAGTTTTTAGGGCACTTGATTTATTTAAGTGCATTATGTTCTTGCATTATGGCAATTAAGGATGCAAAATTTTGCAATCCAGTAATAACTATTTTATTTTTATGGGGGCTTCAGAGTTAAAATATCCCAATATAATAGCTGGGGCCTTGTAATCGTTTGGCGACAAAGCCGTAGATATTTTGTGTAATATAAGGGCAACATATCTTGACACCTGAAAGAACTTCTGCATGTTGGTGTTTTAAAGCTCTTCATTCTTCTTCTTCCAGGCGGCACCTTGATCAGAACGTCATAGTTGACATGTAATGGTCTAGTCCAACAAAAATATGAAGTTTTGTCTATTTTAGTCTCTTGCTGCATGGTTTTGCTCTGTAAAAGAAGCTTCATGTGGTTGGGACAGAATGAAAATAGACTGGATACTGTTATCTCGCTGCAAATGAAAAGTTCTATTGTTCTTTGGTTATTTTATCTATTCTTGATTGGTAAATTTCACAAATATGCTATGTATTTGGTCTTGTATCTTCATTATGCTCTGATCAACTTAAGGGTGCCTGCATTTGTTTGAGGCTCAATCTCTGCATAAGTTGGTTTTAGTTGGCAATAACATGGCATTCGGCATTGTCTTGATTAGTATGATATCTAACAGAAAGACTGATTTTTCCAGCCATGACTAATCAACAACTAATGGATCATGGAAATAGGATGATGGATGAGACTGATCAAGCAATTGAAAGGGGAAAGAAGGTTGGTTCTTGCCCATCTCAGAAACATTTTGTTTTCGAAAATGTGATTGAGTATGATGGAGTTTCCATGTCGTGGTGGTACTATTACCTGTATAAGAACAATAGTTCTGGATAAAATCCCTGAGAAACCTTTGTTTATAACTGCACCTCGAAATTGCTGTAATCAAATTGCTAAAAGAGCAGTGTCAAATAAATTGCATATTTTGTCTAGCACTGGTTTATAACTGCTTAGCACATAACTGTCTCAGAGGTCTCACAATGGAAGTCTTTTGGGAATTTAACAACTCATAATTTTTGGGGTCGCTTAATTCATGGTGGCATGGCTAATGATGCCAAACATGGTCCAATGTAGGTCTTTTGGGGGACAGAGAAGGTGTTTGAATCTATCGATGATTTTTGTTCGACAAGCTCTTTTTTCACAGATCCTACTAGTACATGTACTTGTTCCATTACTTGTAGCAGTCTTTATATTACAGAGTTAAATGCACTACGGTTTGCTAAAGCACAATCCACAGTTAACCTCAAATTCTTACTTTGCAAAAGTCATTCTTTTGCTATGATGGCATGAAAGTCAGTCTCCAATTAGAGCTGTCCCACACCAAGAGCTCCATCTGTCTACAGAGCCATTGGTTTCTAGAGGAGTCAATTTCTAGTAGGCCTCCCATGTGATTATGTCTGGCAATTCCTGGCAGTTCCTTGCAGTTATTCTGAATAGGAACTTTTAAAAACTTGTAGAAGACATGGGTCAGTTTTTTTTCAATATTTGGTAATAAGATGTTAAAACGTTTACTCGTTTTCTTTATGTTGATTATATCATTTTGAGGACAAAGACATTGGTTAGATCCTGGAGGCTTTATTTTCATCTTAAGAAAGAAAAAGAACAACTTTATACTTGTACCTTGACAGCCCAGCATTCAAAAGAAGATAAATTATGGAATGGTTTAACAGGTTCTTAGAAGGAAAAATTAATTTCTGTCTGTCCATCCTAGGTTGTTCAAGAGACCATCAATGTTGGAACAGAGACAGCAGCAGCTCTAAAGGCTCAGGTATCAATTTTTGGTACAGATAAGAAATCAACTTTGTAACATCTTGGATCGTTTTTGTATTAATTTTCCTTGATAAAAAGAAAAGGTAAAAATACAATTCTTTGGAAGCCTGGAAACTAAGAACATTTCCATGTCCAGACTGAACAAATGAGTCGGATTGTTAATGAGCTTGACTCTATCCATTTCTCAATCAAGAAAGCTTCTCAATTGGTGAAGGAAATTGGTAGGCAGGTCAATTACTGGATTTTCCATTTCCCTTTTTCTTCATATGTGCAGCCGAGTTGCAGATAATTTACTAACTTAAGTACTTTCAGGTTGCAACTGACAGGTGTATTATGACAATGCTGTTCCTCATAGTTGCTGGAGTTGTAGCAATCATTATTGTAAAGGTATGTGTCTCTTTTCTTAGTTATTCTAGATCATACTCTTAGTTTGTGTTGTTTAAAGTAGTTGGGTCCTAGATATTTACTTTGTAGTTTCATGAATATCTTTTAGCTGATTTTATTGAGGATTATATCAGATTTTCTCAGCATCTTTTTGTGCTCCTAGCTGGGTTTTTAGCAAAAGATCATGCCATCTTGTGAGTTCTGTAATCGCAACAGTAGTTTTGCATGTTTAAGCATGACCAAGACTAGGTAGGAATAATAAGTTAATATTATTTCATGTGAACAAAATAGGAGAAGTTGATAAGGTTAGTTGTAAGCCCTAGACTAGGAATAGTGTAGGATGACTTTTTCTTTTCCTTTTTGACTTTGTCTTGGTACATCACAAACTTTTTTTGAAAATTGATTGGAAAAGTTTCTATTGGAAAGGACAAGCAGGGGGAAGTGGGTGATTATCTACTAAAGTGGATGATGGGGTTCTGCCTATTTATTCTAAAGACGAATACAAGCACAAGATTTCACAGTTAAGAAAGAAAAGCTAAACATATTCTTTTTCTTTTGATCCAAGTGAAGATTCCCCAAAACCTTGGATATTTTTATGTAGTTCCCTATATATAAGCTTGCTGGGGAAGGGAAAGAATCAACTTCATTACAAGTCATTTTTTCAGAATCATCATGCATCTTGGAATTCCAGTTTCCATGTCACTAACATGAGACATAACAAGTCAAGTTCATGTACCTAACCTCTATTTTAGAGGAGAGTGATTCATATACAAGAGGAGTAAAACTTTAAAACATTAGGTTATGAATTTACTCTTGCATATAAATCATCTTTAATTCTTGTTCCTAGTTGATGTGGAAATTTGACAGTACATATTTTCATCTCTTATTTTGTTGTATACTACATCTCTTATTTAAACTAGTTCTTTTATTTTGTGCATGATATTAAGTTCATATGTTTTTATCGTTTGCTTTGATATTTGAACACTAGTTTGTGTGATATATATTTAGATTGAATTAGTTTTTTATTCCTTTGTAAAAGGTATCTGTGCATATTAATATTAATCACAGATATATGGAATAAGAAAAATCTTGGTAAAATGATTATCAAAAAAGAGGAGATTTTTAAAAAATATTTTTATATTACTTTGTATTGACATTTTTATACATAATGGTAAACAAGGATATCAAATTGTGTCATATTTTTTTTTAAATTATAGGTTGATATAGTAAATATTAAGTTCAATTGACTACACAAAATAAAATTTATATGATTCCTTGTCTTAATTCAATTTATATATAAAACATTTGTAGTTTTTTGAGAATAAATTTGGAAGAGAGAATAATTTGTGATAGTAAGATGTATGATCACTTTAATAGTGTAATTTTCATATTAGATCTATTCCATCTTTAAATGTGTAGATTGTTTGAGTTTCATGGCAAATACTAAGAAGTGAATATCTAGTGAGATATTAATGTCAATAAAGTGTGGTATTGTAGTCAAATGTGTATCTTTTCTTGGATTGTATTGATTGCTTTCTACACTTATTGTTTGATATTGACAATCCACTCCATAAGCATCTCCCTCCCTTCACACCATTGGTTCACATACATTCTCTTGGCATTTTCTAGTTGAATTCCCTTTTTAACTCACTGTCACATTGTTCTTTTAAAGAGTGCAGAATGAAAATATATATGATTACTTACGTTCAATTTTATGGTTCCGTGAAGCCATACATAAGAGCATATTTATGATTTTTAAAGCTGATTTCATGGGATTTTTAATTTGCATGCTTATCGCATTCTTTTACTTCGCAGATTGTGGACCCAAAGAACAAGGATATTCGGGATATTCCAGGGCTAGCTCCACCTGCGCAGAATCGCAGATTACTCTGGTATCCTAAATGAACTAACCAGAGGCCAAATGTTCTCCCGAGCTCAGAGAGAGTTTATGTTCCAGGATTACTGGATGCTTTTGATCTGTTAAATTCCGTTGGCAGTAGCAGCATTACACTATCGACACACGCATGGGGGTAGTAGTGTGCCTAGTCAATGTGGTTGAAGAGTTTGACTTCATAAGTGCATAGTATTGAATGGCTCCATTAGTAAGAGTTCTTATTGCCTACGTTTTTGTGCCTGACTTGGACATAGAAGTACGTTTCGCATTGTTCATACCTTCGTAAGATATTTATCAGAGTCTATATTTCCTTGGGGTCGGTAGAATTTGTTCTATATACAAATTAGTTACTGAAGCCTGGTGGATTAAGAATTGCTTGACAATATCGCATCGCTTTCCTTAATTATTTCAGTAAACTAATAAGTTCATGCAACTACACTCCCAATTTCAGACACAGTATTAGTTAAGATGTTAAATCTTTTCCAGCATGCTGAAATATTATAATGCATCAATCATATATATTTCAATTAGGTTCATAGGGCAATTGCCACCAGTCCATTGTCAATTTTAAGCTATTGCTGCAATTTAAAAATGGAGGGATTAGCAACTTCATTGATATGGTCTAGCAGCAACATAAGCCGTAAGGGCAACTGCATATTTCATGAAATTGTAACTTTATAGGAGAAGGTACGATAATAATTCTATGATCAGAGACTAATCTGGTTCTATATCCTATCCCAATCAATTTCAATGAAGGGAATGTGTGAAATCTTGGACCAATCTTCCCCTTTCTCTCTTTGACACCTTCGTTCCAGCAATGGACACCTCCAGATTTGTAGAGAATAAAGGGAGGATGGCAGGTTCCCCTCCGGAAAGGACTGCAGATGAGGGCAGTTATCAATTCCCAACTCTTCCAAGAACATAAGTTGGCGAAGCCCAACCACGGAACTCAGATTCTGGAGTTCCATCAGAGTAAGAGTGATGAGATTGGGTGGCAGCCCTTCTTCTGGAAGGGATACAATGTAAGGACAATCCCAAATATGCAATTCTCTAAGCAAGGTGAGATCATGAAATCTTCTGTTGACCAGAGACGTCAAAACTTGAATGTCAGTAACTCTGAGAGAGGTAAGAGTGGAGGGTAAACCCTCTTCAGGCACTAACTGGAGCTTAGGGCAATGACATATCTGCAACTCTTTAAGAGAATTAAGGTGTTGAAGCCCTTTGCAATTCAAAGATTTCAGATTTGGCATAATTGAAATACTAAGAGAAGTAAGACTGGAGGGCAGCAGGGTCAAATCTGGGAAGCATTCCATTTCTTCTGCTTCATACTCCCAAATCTGGAGCGAAGTAAGAGAGGAAAGTTTTTGCAAATTCCAATGTATACGTCTTGCAATCAGTTTGTTGCAATCAGAGATGGTAAGTGATTGTAGTTTGGACGGCAAACCATCTTCAGGAAATGTCTCCATTTCTGGGCAACCATATATTTCCAAATCCAAAAGGGAAGGCAGAAGAGAATGCATGCGCTGAGGTAGGAACTTGAGTTTTGGACAATCCCGAAGAAAAAGCTCTGCCAGAAACTCAAGGGAGCCAAATTTAAGGCATTCCTGATTGGGTGTACAAAATGATTCAAAATGTGGACATTCTTGAATACGCAAACTCCTCAATTTAGGGAACAACTCTAATGGAAAGCACTCGAGTGGTTCGTATTTTGCAATTGTAATTTGTTCCACAGAATAGCCAAGTTTTCCCATTTTTTCCAGAGCAGAGTCTTGGCAGTAGAATTGGATAATACTGAGAAATGTGGAATCACGGAAAATCATCTCACGAGAGCCAGAAAGGTTTTGATAATTCAGAACACAAAATTTCTCACGATAGCTATCACTAAATTCCATTGAAGAAAGGTTTGGAGAATTCGGAACACAAAATTGAAGCTGAGGGCATGCGTTGATCTTAAATGTTGTCAAAGAGGAAAGATTACCAGGTAGAGAGCCTGCTAAGGTTGGGCAATTTGTTATATATAGCTGTTTGAGACAAGGGAAGGCTCCAGTTTGCTCTTCTGTTCCATAAGGTATCCATTCCTGCAACTGAGGCATATCTATTAAGGATAGGATCTCAAGAGATTGAAATGGCTTCATCGAGGAGGAGGGGCATCTGCCATAGAAATCAGAATTAATTACCATAACTGCATCAAAACCAATGATTGTAAGATACTTGAGAGACAATATCTGCCCAAGTGGTGGTAGGCAGGAGCAGTATCTACATCCCTTAAGCTCCAAAGTGAATAATTTAGTAAAAGAAGAGCCTCCTAACCAATTCGGAAAGCTAGTACCTCCATAACCAATGATTGAGACGGCTTCTATTTCTGTGTGAGGCTGCAACCTATCAAGTACAACCTTTTCATGATGTGAATCATCAGTATCACCCTTCCACTCTAACTCCAAGTCCTTAAGATACTTCTTACAATTCACCTTGGCTTCCAAAGAGTCTTGAGCATTCACCACATTTTGAAGATTCTGAATTCTTAGTGTTCCGCGAAGATGTTGAAGGTTCCCTAATTCCTCAACTCTACATCCCTCTCGCTTTCCCACAAAGAAATCAGTTAACTTTTGCAGCTTTATTAGTTTACCCATATTTGGTGGCATCTCCTGCAAATTTGTTCCTTCAATATCAAGATATTGCATATTGATCAACCTTCCCATGTTAGTCGGCAACTCAGCTAGCTTATTGCATTGATTTAACTTCAAAGTTTGTAGATTGTACAAACTACACAAACATTCAGGCAAACTTGTGATTGGTGTTGCAGAAAAATCTAAATATCGCAAATGTTTTAGCTGCCCAATTGAACTAGGCAACTCAACCACATGCTCACACTGGGAGAAAGATAGCACTCTTAATCGTTGCTGCTTTAACAACAGATCACGAAGTACCTCTTGCTGAATTTTTCCATGTTGCCACCTTGATGTATACACTGGTAAGAATGTGCGCAACAGGTGAGTAGATTTGAGGATGTCTGAAAGTTGCTGAGATGATTCTTGTTCTACCACCACACATGAAAAATAACGAGTCCTTTTGGGTGTCTTGCAGAAATCTTTACCCTCAAACCTGAAGCAAGATTCTCCAGCCACAACTCTAGCCAGGTCATTGAGTAAGTCGTGCATCACAAACTTTGAATTGTCGGAGTCATTGACAGGTTGAAAAAATGACCTTGACACTAACTCATCAAAGTAATCATCACCGACTTCTTCTACTGTCTTGTTCCCTTTTGGTGAAATCACTAAACCTTCTCCTATCCACAAAAGGACTAATGCCTCCTTCTTGAATTCATAAGCCTTGGGAAATATTGAGCAATAAGCAAAGCACAGCTTTATATGAGATGGAAGATAATGGTAACTCAATCTTAGAACTGGGAAAATGTCACCTTCTGAAAAATCCCACAGGTTGTTTCTTAAAACATTCACCCAATCCTTGACATTTTTCTTAGAGCGCAAGAGACCTCCCATTACTTTCACAGCCAAAGGAAGGCCATGACATCGTTTCACAATTTCTCTACCAATTTCTTCCAAGTATGGATAGTCACTAGAGTTATGATCCTCAAATGCATGTATGCAAAATAATTGCCAGCTATTAATAGAGTTCAACATATTTAAACGGAAAGTTGAGTTAGAACTCACAGCCGATGCTACACCATCATTCCGAGTGGTGATGATAATCTTGCTTCCAGGACTCCCATACTTCAAAGGCCTTAGCAAAATGTCCCAATCAGTAAACCTTTCATTCCATACATCGTCTAACACAAACAAGAACCTTTTGCCTGTCAGTTTCTCCCTTAGCTCAGACTGGAGCTGATTCAGAGTCTTATCATCCCAAGCAACTGGAGCCACTTCATTAAGAATATCTCTTGTTATTCTTGGAACGTCAAAATCTTCTGAAACGCACACCCATCCTTTGACATCAAATCGCTCCTGGATCCTGTCATCTCTGTAAATGAGCTGAGCGAGTGTAGTTTTACCTATCCCGCCCATACCCATAATGGAAATTACACTTAAGTTCTTGCTGCCATTGCCATCATCTAACATAAACAGTCGCATTATTGCTTCCTTATCACTTTCCCTCCCAAAAGTGTTCGATCTTTCGACAAGAGATGTAGTGGGTATTCTTCGAATTGATTGTTCAGCTCTTGTGCTCTGCCGCAGACCAAGAACATCCTTCTGATTCACCAAGTGTTCAAGGGTCTCAAGGATGTCTATCAGCCTCGCTTCCAACCCATTCTCATATGAATTAGAAGGCTTCAGAAACTTTCGTACCTTATCCATGGCGGAGACTGACTCAGCCTCTACTTCGAGCCGCATAGCTTCATAACGAATCTCGTCCAACAAATCATCAGCTTCAAACAAAGTATCTTTAAGGTCGTCAAGCCATTGTTTCAAAGGCAGCTTACTGATCTCCTTCTCCTCCGCATCGTCAAGGACACTTTGAACAGAGTTCATACAAGTCTTCAACTTCTGCAGGAGTCGATGATCGAGTTTCCGACATCTGAAGAAGTGCACAATCCTATGAGAAGCCACTCTATCAAATAACACGGCAAGGAAAGAAGAGAGAAAAGCTCCTCCCACAGCTTCTGCAGCCATGATGCTCTAGCTTTCAAAGGGTATTATTACAAGTGAAAGCTTGTGAGGACGATAGTAAATCTCGATGGAGAAGAAGAAGACCCGCAGACGTAAATTTAATTCGTTATCGATTAAAAAAAAGAGCGAGCAAGACTTGGGGCTGTTTCCGCGGAAGCTTCCTACAAATTTAAAAAAGTGTCCTTTTTCTTCTTTCCGAATACACGCGTTTTCCAAGTCTTCTAGACCTTTGTGAACATCCCCACCACAAAGATTAGTCTACACGAGTCATGACTCCATTAATAGAAAGAAAGCATTGTTTAGGTTGACAAGAAAGAAGACAGGCTCAAATTTCTGGGGCCTGAGTTATCACCTGTGCAACTTTTCTCTGTCCAATTAAAAAATGTCGTCGTGTTTGCATAAAAATTTGAATCCACGCGTGACTCTGTCACTTTTCATTTGATCAAAATCAAAAGTCAGCCGCAACATCACTTCTCCTTTTTCAAAAACCAAAAGCCAAGCCGCCTACTGCCTTTTACAAGAAACATATTATTATTATAAGTATTTGTGTTTTAACATGAAGTGAGATATACACTTTTGAATTTGTGTGCTAACTTCTACTATTTAAATGTTTATTATTATTCATAATATCATTA
>JAOQMR010000123.1:130190-142186 GCA_027563865.1 Erythroxylum pelleterianum
ATATCTAGGTTTAGGTTTTTGCTCTTAGCCCCTGCGTGGAGGTCATACTGCCGGGCCGTAGAGAGGGTGGATCGGGCCTGGGCTTACTTTAGACGATCGGCCCACGGGTTATCTGGGCCATGCAGAGCCGACCCGACCAATTTCAATCCCGACAAAATAGGATAAGGGTGGTTGAGAAGATTTAGGTCAAAAGAAAATATTCTGACAGCAGTTAACCATTTTGACGTATAAACATAACTTGGTTGAAGAGATTTAGGTCAAAGGAAAAGAAAAGAAAAAGAGGCTGGCTCTACATATTTTTCTTTATGAATTCGTCACAGGTTCATTGTTTAACCTACTGTAGAGGATAATTTAAATTATCGGATATCTGAAAAAAATATGTTATAAATTATACAGTACGAGGATGCTTATTTAAGGTTTAATATTTAAAATATTCAGCTGGTATTAAATTATACACTTAAAATTGAATAAAATTTAAAAATTTGAAATGTGTTTAAAAGAATTTATCTTTATCTTTAAAAAATTTTAAAGTTTAATTTAAAAAAGAGATTATTAAATAAAATTTGATTGAATGATTTAGTTTGTAAGAGTTTAATTTATAAAAATTGATCAATTAATTAATTAACTAATTAGTTTTTAGTAACAGAAGTTATCAAAGTAAATCGAACTGAAAAGTCGAAACTAAAAAAAATAGAAAATTAAAAATTTTTACGATTGAATTGACCGAACTATTTTAATTTTTTAGTATAAAAACAAAGCAATGTACTTTTAAAACACCTAACACTACTTTTTATTTATATATGTGGTTGAAAATAGACAATGTTATGTGTATATATATGGTTATATAACTCAGAATTATTAGGTCAAATCGTCAAATGTTCTAAACTTCAAAGAGTTGCTTGATTTTTCTTTTCAAGAAAAGGGTACAAGGGGCGGTTGTTTGGCGTGAAGGAATGGTAATAAAAATGAGAATGAATATAGTGAAAAATGAGAATAAATATTATCATTATAATTATAATAGTTGTTTAAGAGGAATGAATAATTATCATTACCATTGGTAGTGATTGGTTTGTAAAAAATATTAAAAATAAATAATTAATTACAATACTTTAATCAATTAATGAATTATATTTTAATTAATTAATGAATTATATTTAATTAATTATGTAATAATATTTTAATTAAGTAATTGTGCTTAATTAATTAGTATTTAAATATTTTTTAAAAAAGAATATTACTAAAGAATGAGTTTCATTCCTCTGCTAAATAGAAGATACAAAGAATTCCTCAAAAGTAAATATCTAATTATTGACCCCATAATAATAATCAACAATTAAGTACTCACTTTATTCGTGCCATAAAACTCTTGAGGCATGAATTGGAACCCAAATGTAAAAACTATATGCCTAGGAAAGGCTGAAATTTACGAACAAAGTTGGATGGGCTGGCATTTTGGCAATCACAAGATCATAACAATGGCTGACGTATAATATGTGCCAAAATTAATAAGGGCAGTGAGGAACCGTTGGGGAAGATAAGGATTGTTTGGTTTCTGTTTCTGCGTTTACGAGCGGTTTGAAAAGTTTTGAATTGAATTCAATTATATTAACGTGATTAAAGTGAATTTAATTTATACTGTTTAGAACAAATTCAGTAATATTAAAATTAAATTAAATTACACTGTTTAGAACACAATTAAAATGAATTTAATTATTTCATATGACATTTTTATCCTTGATTAAAAAATAATCT
Source organism: Erythroxylum pelleterianum (assembly GCA_027563865.1). Taxonomy (NCBI): domain Eukaryota; kingdom Viridiplantae; phylum Streptophyta; class Magnoliopsida; order Malpighiales; family Erythroxylaceae; genus Erythroxylum; species Erythroxylum pelleterianum. Next base: position 131,943 of record JAOQMR010000123.1, read on the forward strand.
TATTAAATAATAAACGTTTACACTTACATAGAACAAGTTATATGTTAGAGTTAGATGAGTATTATTGAAAGGATATTTTAACGTCTAAAAGAAGAATTGAAGTCTCCGTTTTTAATTCAATTCCGATACTTTTTCATGTGAATTCAATTTATAAAAGACGATGAAATTCAATTTAAGTGTTTGGAGCATCAATTCATTACGTCATTTTTTTTCTATTTTCAAATACTTGAATTAAATTCAATACTACAATTAAATTCAATTTATACCATTTCAAACACCCTCTGAATAAGAGATTCCAGTCTCCTTTCCAGTAAATAGAAACACCAAGGTGATAAAGACGTGAACAACTAAGCATTTTGGGTTTCCGACAAAAAGAAAGAAACCGTGTCCCGGCGTCCGCGTCAACACAAGGCACTAGGTTGTAAGTAAAGTAAAGTCCAAGGAGGTAAAACTTTTACCTAGTCATAATGGTTATGGGTTTATGGTCTAAAACACGCCTTTGCCTTTGGGGAACAGTTTGTTCCGCAAACGAATCAACACAAATGTGTACTCTTACGTAATAAAGTAGACGATGACATCACCCTGATCCAACAGAGTTATCTGTTACCCGAGTAATTACTAATTCCTACGGCGTCTATGGTTTGGCCTTGAAAAATCTATTCTACTTCTGTCCTTTTCACTCCCTTGCCCTCTCTTTCTATCCTCAATTTCACACTTACCATCGCAAGTTCTTCGTTCCGTCTGTCTCCCTCTCTCCTCTTGTTCCTTCCTATAGGTCCACCGTGAACGTTTTCCACATATCACGTAATCTCGTACTTCTCTTTCTCATCTGAGATTTTTCTTGATTTCTATTCTCATCCCATGTTTGCGACTGGTGTTCAGTGTTCACACTGTTTATTTAATTATACACTAAGCTGTTTTTCTACATCATCATCTTCCTTTTGGTTTCTTGTGGCTTTTTGGTGCTCCATTTTCTTCATTAGCTTTTGATCTCGCTTGATAAAATTCTTCATCTTCCAACCCACTTCGCCTTCTCCTTTCTCTTTCTCTTTCTCTGAATTTTTTGCCTAAGGGGGCAAGAGCAATAACTTGAGATTGCGGAAAGTTCTGATATTGAAAGTTTAGAAGATATAATGAAGTGTTTTTCTATCTTCAAGGATAAGGCGAGGAGTAAAAAAAGAGAAGCAAAATCAGCCCCAGAATTAAGAGATCAAAGCAGAACAGAGGGTGCAGCTGTGAGCCGTACAGCACGATCGTTGCCATTGCCATCTCCAAGAAGCATAACTGAATTGTACCAAGAAAGAGTAGAAAATTTGAGAGCTTTCTCTTATGAAGAGCTCAAAGATGCTACGAATGGATTTAGTAGATTGCTGAAGATTGGAGAAGGTGGTTTTGGAAGTGTGTACAAGGGAACTATTAGGCCTCTCAATGGTGATGGTGATTCTACCGTGGTTGCCATTAAAAAGCTCAACAAGCACGGCTTGCAGGTACACTTAAAAAGTCTCTTTGTCATTGGCATGCTTGGGTATATGTTTCGCCTGCAGGTTCTAAAGGATCAAAAGTTTGCCATCAATGTGCTTGTTCTGTTGCAGCTCAATACTTATTTTTTGTTGGATTCGATTTAATCTCCTTTCTTTCTCTAAAGAAGGAAAAAAGTTTCCAGTATTGAAAAGCTTACAACATTTGAGTGCTTGATGTTGTTTATAGAATGTGAACTTTTACTTCCACATGGGAACTATTATGTATGTTGGAGCTTCAATAAAATCCCACTGAACCCTGTCTCATATCATGCTTCGTGGGTTCATAACTTATCATTTCATTCTTTACTATCATAGGGTCACAAACAATGGGTAGCAGAAGTTCAATTTCTTGGGGTTGTAAATCACCCAAACCTGGTAAAACTCCTAGGCTATTGCTGTGTGGACAATGAAAGAGGGATCCAAAGGATGTTGGTTTATGAATATATGCCTAACAGGAGTTTAGAAGATCATCTGTTCAACAGAGGTTTACCCCTTTTACCTTGGAAAACTAGATTGGAGATTATCCTTGGTGCAGCTGAAGGGTTGGCTTACTTACACAGTGGAATGGAAGTGCAGGTATCATATACATTGGATTAAACTTGTTGAATTGTGCTGACAACATATTACTGTGTTTAACAAGGCGGTATAACAATTTATACATGTAAAATTGCATAACTTCTAGCTTTGTAGGATTGGGAATTATGGATAACTTTCATACTTCACATATGGTTGCGTACGTTCTGATGGTGGATAAGATTATGTTTGCAAGTGTCTTATCCAATAGTTATTAGTAGCATTGTATGTGTAATTGCGTCTAATTTGATTATATACAGGTAAATGAATGTTTTGGCTTGATGTGAATCATTGCTAGAATAGGTGCCATGAAATTGATGTCTGAAATTCCAAAAGAAAAAAAAGTTGAGGATTACTTGAAGAGACCACGCTTATCAATCTTCTGCTGAATGCTTGCTTCTGATTCACAAGTTTGTTTTTCTAAATTTTCAGGTAATTTATAGAGACTTCAAATGCTCCAACGTATTGCTGGATAAGGATTTTAAACCGAAACTCTCTGATTTTGGTCTTGCTAGAGAAGGGCCTACAGGCGACCGTAGCCATGTGTCCACTTCAGTAAGCAACTATACTAACTTCATTTTCTTTCAATCAAACTTTCTCTCCATGTCTTAGTTTTTGTCCCTTGCCATTTGAGAACAGTAGATACCTTATTTGGTATGAATTCAGATGGATATGATGCAGCTTTTAGGTGTTAACGAGTTGGTCTGCAGGGCACTGTTGATTGTAACCATAAACAAGAGTAGCTAGAATTGAATTGCTACTGCATTCTGGTTCTTGTACTCATGCTAAACTTGGTACTATTATGCAGGTCGTCGGCACGTATGGGTATGCTGCACCGGAGTACGTTGAAACAGGCCGTCTCACGAGCCACACAGACATTTGGACTTTTGGGGTAGTTCTCTATGAAATCCTCACCGGCAGACGTACTCTTGAAAGAAACCGTCCAGCAATGGAGCAAAAGCTTCTAGACTGGGTGAAACAGTTCCCAGCAGAAGGTAAACGATTCAACATGATAATTGATCCGAGACTCAGAAATGAATACTCCATCACCGCTGCAAAAAAAGTTGCAAAGTTGGCAGATAGCTGTCTAAACAAGAATGCCAAAGAGCGGCCAACTATGAATCTAGTTATAGAGCGTTTGAAGGAAGCAATTCAGGATTCAGAAGCACAAAACCTGCCTTCAACCAGTGGGACCGCTCAATCTGCTCATCAATCTAGAGTGGTTCAGCGAAAGCAAAAGGGCATTGTTGCATGAGTCTAATACTTCATATACTTTTTGAGTATACAGAAAGTAGGAAAGCTTAAAGTTCTACTTTTAAGAATCGCTTGCATATGATCTAAATTCATTCACCTGCAACTGGGTTTGTTGGCTCCTCCTGACCCGCACTGGACCATCTACCTAGTATTTAGTAAACTGTTTTTCCTTTTCCTTTTCCTATTTTCATTTATCAATTTACTTCTTTTTTTATGTAACAAGTAAGATGAGGTTGAGGAAGAAGACTAAGAGTGGATACGACAGCTATATCGTAAACTTTGGTTCCATGACACGAAGAACAACTCTTCCTTTAGATTCAGTCACTGTGAAAATTATTTTCAAAATTTTTGTAAGGCACGAGGTTTTAATAAGGGGTACTTTGGTTTGACATTTTTTATAAGTTCAACTTGTTCACACACGTCTTCTTTTGTTTCTCCAGAAGGTCTGTGTTCACACAAGTCCTCTTCTGTTTCTCCACGGGAAGCTCCTTTGATTTCTTCGCCATGAAGAAAGATCACGTTCATGCACTTATCCCAAGTAGGAACAAGTTGATAAGAAGCAACGTAGTATTGACGTTAATCATTAAGTTTGGTGTATAAATTAAATAATCGACTGAAAATGCAGAAATTGGAAGTTCACTATTTAATATGGATCAATCATCAACTTACGAAAGCAAGACTCAAAGTCTCTTTCAGTCTAAACTTGTCTTCAAAAAGATTTCTTAAATTAAGTTTTTTGAGTTTTATTTTAATACTTTATAGTTTCACATAATTTTTCTACTAGTTAGTTATAATACTGTGTATTATTGAACCTTTCTAAATTTACATATTAGCGAGATTCTTATTGAATGTTATTGTTGTCATTGTTGTTAATTTGATAATCTTTTAAATAATGGTAAGATATTTTATTATGCATGTATCTTATCTCGTCTCAATTCCTTTTTTTTTATAGTTCTTAGACTTTAAAAAAATACCCATAAAAAGAAAAATTTACCACCTTTTTTTAAGTCAGGAAAGTCTAGTTCTAAGTAAGGTTAGATGATTAGTCAACTCTCGAGAAATCAGCTATAAGGTTAACTCCTATGTTAGGATCCAACTGCTGTATAAGGTTGGCTAATTTGATGATCCAGAGTATAAATAAAAGGTATTTGAACATAAAATTAACAAAAACAAAAGATAATTGAATACTTAAAAGTGAAATGAGTCAAATTAAGCGTATTATATCATTCAATTGAGTAAAAGTCCTAATTCAACGTATCCGATGCGTAAAGCTCTCTACTTTGTGAAAATTTGGGAAGGCTTATAATATAGACAACTTTTTTTGTATTTTTATTTTTTACAAACAGATTATTTTTGTGACTTAAATATGTGACTTTATGATTATAAAGAAATTCTAAGACTCACCATCATTCAATTGAGTAATTCTCTTATAATCTTTTAATTGAGCGGATAACTCCTAACGAATTTTTTACTTTTTTTATATTTTTGTTAAATTATTATTGAATTTGAAATTCTTGATATATTTTTGGAAGAATTCAATTTTGAAAAATTAATTGTAAAAAAATTAAGTCACGTACTATTAAATTTCTCTAAATCTAACGTCTCAACCAAATTTTTGTAGTGGAGTGTTCGTAGACTCATAGAGGGATGAAAGTATGAAACTCATATACAATTCAGGGTTTTATCTTTTTCCCACCGCTTTTATTATATAGTTTGACTACATAGTCTTCGTATTACTCCACTGGGATTCAACTTTTGAGAAGCTGTAGGAACGACTTTTCTCCATTATAAAAGAAGAAAAGTTAGTATGATTTGCATAGCTCAGGTGCACGACCACTAACGAGTCGTCGCAGACTCCAGAAGAGATGAAGCTATTATAAAATTACGGTGCTTTATCTTTTTCGACCCTTTTTTATCGTCTTGCTTAACTGCATTGCTTAATTGTGCTTGGTATAAATTTTGTAAGTATCTTAAATTCCTGAAAAATGTAATATATAAAAGTAGGAGTTTGCATCACGAGAAATTCTAATTCATTGATCTAAACTAAATAATTAATAAAGGGTTGTAAAATTTTAACGAAAATAAAGAAAATAATAAAATAAAAGTTTTCAATAAGTTAAACCTTGATTTACATATGATTTGGACTACAACTGATCATTGACACAAAATAACTATTTCATCAATTATATATTGAATATGATACTAAAAATTCGTCTTTTCTTAATATTGGTTAGTTGAAAATATGTAATTTAATTAACCTTTATTGCTTAACAACTTTAGATACGATTCAAAATTCAATTAAACAGTAATTTTAACCTGTTTGACAATTAACAGATTGTATTAGCGGTTAGTTAATAGCATATTATATCAACTTATTTGACCAATGAATAGCATCAACTGTTTATTAGGGATGTTTGGTAAAATAAGCTATTTAGTATTAATTGTTTATGTGTAAAATAACTTATGACTTTTAAAATAATTTAATATTGTCATGAGAATTTATATTTTACATATTTAATTTTACAAAAATTAAGTTTACAATTCTAATTAAAAATATAGAACTAATAATAATAATAATAATAATAATCATCATCATCATCTTTGAGAGAGATCAAAGATTGGAGAATGTATTTCAATTTCCAATTTGTTAAGAAGCTAAGAGAAAAGTGAGTAAAGTGAGGGTAGGAAGATCTGAACATTATGATGCAATTGATCATAGAGAGTAAAGTGAGGACATAATAGTCATTCAACATAACTTTTATAAGCTAAACAATAAAAAGCTCCTATGAAGGAGCTTTTTAATTTTTATTGAATTGAATCAACCAACTCAATCAATTGATAACTAAACAAATTTATTAGCTTATTGACATATTCAAACAACCAACACCTTCCAATCAACTAAAATATGGCTAAAAAGTCATCTACCAAATGAGACCTAAGAAAGAAAATACCATCGAAGCAAGACAACATAACATCTGCAATTGCATTTAATCTAGTTGAATGCTTTTCTTAGAAGAAATAATTTTTGGAGCAACAAATTAAAACTCTTAGTTGCTACAAGTAATTGAAAGACTTGAATTTTTATGTATTCAAACTTTAATCTAACAAATGATTATTTCAATCAATAAACTTGCACTAGATATTAGTAGAGAGTGATAGTAGAGTAAAAGACTAGAAAAGTAATTAAAGAGTAAGTAAAATACTTTAGTACAGGACCCATGTGTAAATCTTGTGGTTATGATCCTTTATATCTCTAGGATCATATTTTAATTTTACCCAAATTTGGACAATATAAGGTTTTAAATCATTTTTAATACTTGTCATAATGTTGTTTTCTGATTTCCACATACTAATGCCAATCTGCAAAATAAAATGTATTGTTAGCTTCTTGATTCACCTTTGATTATTATTGAAATTGCTCGTCCATTTAAAATTTTGAATTTGGATTAAGTCAAGTCATTTCTTCAAACCTTTTCTTGCAAAAATAACTTTTTATTAAGTACATGTCTTTATTTTATTTTATTTATAATATTTTTTATCAATTATTATAAACTATTGAATTAGAAATTATAATGTTATATAAATCTTAATTTTATAATGATAAACAAAATTTTAATATTTTAATATAATTTATATTTTGTAAAATAATTGAAACTAAACTAACTTTATAATATTTACATATAAACTATTTTAATAATAAATATTAAAATTCTAATCAAACATTAAATAAACTAATTATTTATATATTCAGATTCAAATATTAAATTTAAGTTTAAATAAAATTAAAAATTAAAATCTCTTACCTTTTGCATATTTAACAACATATATATAACATGATGCAATTAAATATACATAATTTAATTTTCATATATTTGTGTGATTTTTTTTCAGATTAATAAAGAAAACATTATATTCAGGCTAATTAAATATCCCAATTGAGTTTTTTAAACATATTCAATGGTATCAACTAATTTCGATCCTTAAAGATGATATGATTTTGGAGGTTTGGTGTTTGTTCTTGAAATCTCCCAAAGTAGTTTTGCATTATTTGTAATACTCCTGTGTATTTTATTTATTGTGCTAGCATATGAGATATTTGTTTATATTAATAGTCTTCCATTATCCTCACCGGTAAGATTAGTGAAATTTGATACCAATATGAACATGAATAAGGATTGCATTATCGAGTCAAATTTGATTCAATACAAACCCAAAATTAACACAAAAGGAGATTGATATATATGCTCGATATATCATCATTCATTTTGAAGTTCTGCAATAAAGTGGAGTATGAAAAAATATGAAAGTACGCAGCTTTACTCTTATACATGTATACTCGATACAAATCCAAAATTAACACAAAAGAAGATTGATAAGTATCACTGTACTAAGATAAAAGATAGGATTGAGAGGGATAAGGTCGTAGAGTTTGATCACAACTAGCAAGTTATATAAGTTATTAAATAATTTAAAATTGGAGTTTCTTTTCATTCATAATATAACCTTTTACAAGTATCCCTAAGGATATTGGAACCCTAAAAATAGAGTCTAAAGAGTGCTTGTTTGAGGGGTATGAAAAAAGGGGTATAAGTATGAAATAAAAATTGATAGTTGGTATGAACCTAATATTAAAAACCTAAGAGTTTCACTCTTTAGTTTTGGGCAATCCTCCATTCCTCTCGTAATCTAGATGAATGAGAGAGAGGAATGAGAGTGATTGCACTATAAATCAATTAGTTATGGTGAACTCAATTAAATAATTAATTATACTATAATTAATTAAAATATTGTGACTAATTAATTAATTAAAATATAATTATTTATTAATTAAAATATTGTAATTAATTAATTATAACATAATTAATTAAAATATTATTTATTTATTTGATTAATTACATTATATTTAATTAAAATATTATTATTATTTAAAATATAACTAATTAAAATATAACTATTCATCAATTAAAATATTAATTAATTAAAACATTATTATTTATTAATTAAAATATTGTAATTAATTAATTAATTACAATATAATTACTTAAAATATTATTATTATTTATTTAAATACATTATATTTAATTAAAATTTAACTATTTATTAATTAAAATATTATTATTAATTAATTATAATATAATTAATTAAAATATAATTTATTCATTAATTAAAATATTGTAATTAATTAAAAATAATTTACTTTGTAATTAATTAATTAAAATATTTTTTACAAACTAACCACTATCATTAATAAAGATTCCTTGTCTTAGTGCCTATTTGGATGGGCTTATATCAGTAGAACTTTTGTCAGTAGAGCTTTTTTTAGTAGAGGTTTTTTCAGAAAAACTTTTTTAAAAATCTAATTGACTGTTTAGCTGTCATTTAAAAAACAACTTTTTTGAAAGAGTTTCATAACATAAAAATAAAAAGTACTTTTATTAATTTTAACTATACTTTATTTTGTAATAAAAATTATTTATGCATATAAATAATACTCAAAGTATATTAATCAATGAGTTTATATTTACTTTACAATTGTTTGACAAATTCATTTATCAATTTACATATTTTTTTATGTAATAAGTAAGATGAGGTTGAGGAAGAAGCCAGAGGAAGAAGACTAAGAGTGGATACGACAGCTATATCGTAAACTTTGGTTCCATGAAACGAAGAACAATACTCTTCCTTTAGATTCAGTCACTGTGAAAATTATTTTCAAAATTTTTGTAAGGCACGAGGTTTTAATAAAGGGTACTTTGGTTTGACATTTTTTGTAAGTTCAACTTGTTCACACACGTCTTCTTTTGTTTCTCCGCGGAAGGTCTGTGTTGACACAAGTCCTCTTCTGTTTCTCCACGGGAAGCTCCTTTGATTTCTTCGCCATGAAGAAAGATCACGTTCATGCACTTATCCCAAGTAGGAACAAGTTGATAAGAAGCAACGTAGTATTGACGTTAATCATTAAGTTTGGTGTATAAATTAAATAATCGACTGAAAATGCAGAAATTGGAAGTTCACTATTTAATATGGATCAATCATCAACTTGCGAAAGCAAGACTCAAAGTCTCTTTCAGTCTAAACTTTTCTTCAAAAAGATTTCTTAAATTAAGTTTTTGAGTTATATTTTAATACTTTATAGTTTCACATAATTTTTCTACTAGTTGATGATAAGACTGCGTATTATTGAATCTTTCTAAATTTACATATTAGCGAGATTCTTATTGAATGTTATCGCTGTCGTTGTTGTTAATTTGGTAATTATTTAAATAATGGTAAGATATTTTATTATGCATGTATCTTATTTTGATTATTTTCTCGTCTCAATGCCATTTTTTATGGTTCTTAGACTTTAAAAAAATACCCATAAAAAGGAAAATTTACCAACTTTTGTTAAATCAGGAAAGTCTACTTCTAAGTAAGGTCAGATGATTGGTCAACTCTCGAGAAGTCAGGTATAAGGTTAACTCCTATGTTAGGATCCAACTGCTATATAAGGTTGGCTAATTTGATGATCCAGAGTATAAATAAAAGGTATTTGAACATAAAATTAACAAAAACAAAAGATAATTGAACACTTAAAAGTGAAATGAGTCAAATTAAGAGTATTATATCATTCAATTGAGTAAAAGTCAAAAGTTAACGTACCCGTTTTGTAAAAATTTGAGAATGGTCATAATATAGGTAACTTTTTTGTTATATTTTTATAAAGAAATTATTTCTGTGACTTAAACATGTAATTTTATGATTACAAAGGAATTCCAAAACTCACCATTATTCAATTGAGTAATTCTCTTAAAATCTTTTAGTTGAGCAGGTAACTCTTGACGAGTTTCTTACTTTTTTTTGTTAAATTATTATTGAATTTGAAATTCTTGATATATTTTTTGAAGAATTCAATTT
>JAOQMR010000123.1:150895-183806 GCA_027563865.1 Erythroxylum pelleterianum
CTTAACAGAGGGGGACTATCTAAAAACCTAGTTTTTCTCTGTATCCTTTCCTCCACCAAATCACTAACTTGAGCGTCGGAGGGGCTAATCGGGATCTCACCCCCGACGTGCCTTCCTTTGTTTTGCAGGTGCTTTCTACATGAAAATCATCGCAAGAGGTTGCCAATCAATGGACCCGAACGGCAACATACCCCTCGGCCAGTTTCCGGCTGAACCAAACTCCATGGAACTAATGGATAGAAGATATGCCAATGCTTTGACAAAATGTGCAAAGTCTACCAATGTACTGATACTGGAACGTTTGAGTTGGAAACTAGTTTTGGATAGGCAGTTGAAAATTCACAATAGGATTGCTAGAATTTATGAAGAAGGAATTAAACGAATAGTTGCAGGAATCACACTACTAGCATATGAGACTAGAAACTGGTCTCAAAAGAAAATATCACATCTTCTAATTTAAAATTCAAAATTACAAAGCAGATCAATATAGGATGCTGAAACACGTACGTATTGTAAAATCCCAAACTGAAATCCTAAAAGAATAGGAATTCCAACTAAATTTCTCGAATAAAATCAATCATACTCTAATAAGGTTTTCTCCTTCCCCAATTAACTTGAATATTAAAGGAAGTAAGACTATAAAATAACTTGTATCAAATATCTTTCTAATAAAGAAAAGTTAGCATATTAGAACTTAACAAATAACTTGTTAACCCTCTACTATTATTGTTTAACACCAAATTCCATTCTTCATCAGTCACCAAATTAAGCCTTGGGGGTTAAGTTCTATGTCCTATGTTGTTTCTAATATGAACTAAGTCGTTTTGCACCAATTTATACAAGTTGATTCTATAACTTGAAGGAGTGGAGGGAGCAACTCAAACCTGAATTTAATACTACTTTAACATGTGAATAATTTGGAAATATATCCTCATCTAAAGTTTATAACCCTAATTTTGTTTCTTTATTGTTTCTCCCTTGCACTTAGCCACAAACAAAGGAAGATCTCCGTTGTCTGCTATCTTGCTATTAGAAATATTAGTATGAAAAATCAGCACTTAAAGAATCACTAGCTCTCTGTTTTCAGTATCTTATTTCCACACTTTCTACTTGCTGATACGATTAAAGGTATCAATGAAAGGAAAAACAAAAGCTGATATGGTCTTTTGAGAGCAAAGTCAATAACAATTTTGATAATGCCACTCAAATCTAGTTTAGTGTTGTTATTTCAACGTGACTTGAGAATTTTAGACTATAGCATCCTGTGGATTCAAGAGCATAAAATATATCAGCTGTAAAAAAGTGCATCTTCTGTATATATTTGACATCATATAGGATATTGCGGTACTCTTTTCCCCACTATAAGTTGCAGATATAACACTAGCAAAATTTTGTAGGAAAGTATTCAATGAGACAGATTATGCACTTAGAACATTAGTTTACAAGAAGTGCTTTTAGTTCTCTAACAACTATTCGTGTGTTCCAAACAGTAGTAGCAAGAATCAAGTATACAATCGAGACATAAAAGTCAATTTAAGGTTGTTAAGATTGTTTTCACTAATGTGCTACTTGGAGTTTAATCTCACTTGTTTACGGAATGCACTATAACTAGCCACGGTTTTCACAATCTGTTCATTACACAAAATGTACAACAAATCATAAGTAAACCAACACATGCAGAAGCACCTCTTGTATCTCTCAGGAAACAATTGGTGTCATGTTAAACAGAATAATTAGAACCTTTTCAGCACGAATGAACAACTTTTAAAGCAATAGCTCTAGAAAGGAGCTCTGCCACCCACAAACAAAAGTCAGCATCCTAACCATCCCATTCTCACATTCCCAAGACAAAGATCATGTAAGAACACTCGATACATTTTTTGCTGCAGATGGTACATAATCCGTTGTAAGCAAAGTATGAGCATGTCCAACATCCTAATTTTGAGCAAGATAGCTTAAAAGGCAGAAGCCTTCGTGACCCAAAGAAAAAGACGGAATTGTTTTCTTATCTCAAGTTGATGCCGACAAGCTTGATCTAAGCACATGAACATGCAGTTACCTGGATCAAATTTCCATTATTTATCAGATTTATATGTGCACCAGTTGTTGAGTAGCCTTTGATCCCATTCTTACCAAATTCATAAGAAAAAAGTCAAAAGCCATGTGAACTGAATAACTTTGCATAATGTTACAGACTGTTAGAAGTAACCCATTAAGGAGAAAGGGTAGGGAAGAAAAAGAAAAAGAGAGGAAGTACCAACAGATTAGAACTTAGGAGGAATGTGGTGAAGAATCAGCGACGGAGTTTCCGCGGCGAAGATTGTCAATCAAGTCGCCAAGCTCCTTGCGAGCTGATTCTTTTCCAAACATGAAACCATACCTGAGCAATTCCAATCATCAAAAGCTTCAATCTCGAGAACTTTAACAAAAGAAGAAGAAAATCAGAGGGAAATTTACCAGAAGGAAACAGCAGAGAATACACCCGCAGTAGCAATTGTTTGAATGAGAGTAAACGATTTCTGCATTTCGTCTTCTTCTCTACAATCTTAGAAGCGGGTTTGAAGTTCCTTTATTTTCAAGGGTTTACGGTGAAATTCACTACGTTACCATCTTTTGTTAATTATCAGATACTCTCGCAATTATTACGTAATAATTTATTACCAGTTGTAATGTAATCAAATCTAATCCTTTGCTTTCACCGTTTAATTAACCAAAACTCTCATAAGATAAAGAAACAAACATCCAAATAACAAATCAACAGACACAAATAACTAACTACCCAGTCCATCGTGAGCTAATCGTGTAGTGTGATTAAGAATCTCACGTTAGAGAGAGACAGAATTAGTGAATGACATATAAATAGAAACGACCATAAACTTAAGTCTTAAGATTTTGAGTTGAAGTGTGATGTTAAAGTCTACGAGTACATTCTTTCACTAAGTTTATATTGAAAATTTCAGATATAAGTAATGCAGTTATTGGAATAATAGCAGAGGAGTAGCTTCTAATGATAATCAAGAGCTCAAAGCAACTAGGTTTTGACATATGCGCTTAAGATATGTTGGTGAAAAATCTTTGAAAACATTAGTAAATCAATAATTGTTGAAATAAGTTAGGGCCACTAAATTAGTCTTTTGTGAACATGGTTTTGAAAGGGAAGCAAATAAGAGTGAAATGCAGTTGGTAGTTTGATACAGGCTATGGTGTGTACAAGGCCTGATATTTCATAGGCAATTGGGGTTGTGAGCAGGTATATGCATGTTCTTGGAAAGGAACATTGGCAAGCTGTAAAATGGATTCTACGGTATATCCTGAACACCATAGATGTTGGTTTGGTCTTTCAGCAGGATACGCAAGACGATCAATGTGTAGTTAGATATTGTGATTCTGACTATGCCAGTGATTTAGATAAATGTTGATCAATTACTAGTTATGTGTTCACTCTTACAAAGGTACCGGTCAGTTGGAGGTCTTCCTTACAGCTAACAGTTGCTTTATTGACTACGGGGGCAAAGTATGTGGTAGCTATAGAGGCTGTGAATGAGGTAATTTAGCTTCAAGGATTACTTGGTGAATTAGGGGTTCAACAGAAGCACATCAAAATGCACTGTGATAGTTGGAGTGCTATCTTGTTAGCAAAGAGCCAGGTTTACCACGTAAGAATGAAGCATATCGTTGTCTGTTATCACTTTGTATGAAAAGTTTTGGAAAAAGTTGGAGTAGCAATCCAAATGATTTAGACCACTGAGAAACTTGTTGATATGTTGACAAAAGTGGTGACTACGGTTAAGTTCTAACATTGTTTGGACTTCATCAATATCGCTAAAATTTGAAGATGGATGCTTTGAAGCGCATTTGAAGACACAACTAAAAATGAATTTTGTGAGAGATTTGAAAAGGTAGAATTCGCCAAGGTGGATATTTGTTGAATGGACAAATATTATGACTCATTCCACGATCCCACATAGAAATGTATAGGAATGATGGTGGTTTCTAAAATTATAAAAGGAACCTCCCCTCTTTAGTTAATTTATCCCAAAAAAAAAAGTCTTTCCTTCGCTCTTTTTTAGTATTTCATTTATATTATTTCCTAAAAATAGTGAAATATTAATTTAATAGTATCCGAAAAAGTAGGCATAATTGACTGAACTTTGTTAAATTGTGATATTCTTTATTTGCCTATTTAGTAGCTATTGTCAGGTATGATTATAGTGAATTATTGTGCTATTAAATTATATGTTTAGGAAAATTTTGCTGAGGAGATTTTGAGTTTTAAATGGAATCAACCCCTCTAGTCTTTCCTGATAATTTCCCTAATGTAATTTTTCAGACAATTGTTCACACTTTATTCACCTAGACAATAATACTCAAGATGAATTTGTTATTATTGGTAGAAATTAACCTAGGTTCCACAACACTAATATATTCCATGAGAGCTCTTCAAGTGTAATTTACTAAAAAAGAACTAACTTTTCTTCTTTCCTCTTTTTTCACTTAGTTTGCTTTGTTGATCTAATTAATGAAAAAGAAGATCAAAGGGTAGAAGATGCTGAAAAGAGGTTCATGGTCATGGCACAGGTAAAACATAAAGAAATCAATCTTTCTTTCGCCAGATTGATCCTGAAATTAAAGTTTAGGTCTCTGGGTGCACAAATGCATAACAAAAGTCTCGTCTTAAATTAAATGCACGAGTCAGGACAAGAAATTCACTTTCAAGTTTCATAAATTAAGTGGATACTTCTTTATCATCATCATCATCACTACCCAGTCCGAGGTTCCGCAATAAAGTAGAGTCTGAAAAAGTCTGATAATACGCAACTTTTCCTGTATAAAATGAAACGTACTCCCTATAAAATGAATCAAATATACTCACTATACTTCGAGTTTGAAATTTGACAATAATAAGATAATATTTTTACTAAAAAAATTGCATATTATAATTTACAGGTCATTCTAGATTTTGTGAAATGGTATTAACACTAAGCTATCTAAGCTTCTGGATGGTGGTGATGCTCATCCAGAATCCTTGTGGGCTTCCAGGCGGATTCTTCCTTCTTTTGCCTTAGAGCAACGAAGTGGAGTGCATCACTCTTCACTTGGTATATATGGCATGCCCATGGATATGAATCTGGAGCTGACCAGATCTTTTGATTTTCAAATTCTGTTTCCTCAACTACAGATTCTGCTACACAGTGTACCAAATCAAGTTCTGGTTCCGTGAAACCAGCTACCGCAACGCATCCAGGAGCAACATAACCATCTGGAGCCCTTGGATGCCAAATTGATATAGGAGCCTTATAGTCATCCGCACAATTTCTCCATATCTGTATGTACATTTTCTCAACGTCAAAACTCAATTATATTTATGGTAGACTAAACATCAAACTGTTTACTGACCAAGTGTATTAATACAACTCCTAAATTAACGTAGTCAGGTATGGTAGTTTCTTATGTTTCGAACTGGAAAAAGAGAAGTGCGATAAAAGCTAAACTGGACCACAATCTAGGAAGAGAATAAAGCAACGATGGTGGCAAACTGAGTAACTTCCTTACCAAGTCGTAGCCCATAGGGAGTGCAAAGAGTCCATGAAAATTACGATAAACAGCTGCAACATTTGGGGGATGGTCGCCAACATGAGCTACATCGCCAATTGACACATACCTGGAAGGAACAGATCCATTTCCCACTCAATACATTAGATTACTCTGTTAACTTCTCAAGGGAAAGCATGAAACTAAAAGGTGTTTTCACTCGAGTTATCATTGATGACAAAAGAATGCAATACATAAAAAATTTCTAATAATTTATGCCTCACTTATTTTATCCAAGTAGGATATTTTTGGTGCCACCATCCAGAAATGCCATAAACTACCGTATATTAGGTCTGTACAACCCATTGTGTTCACATCATATTGATTGCAACAACTTATAACATAGGAACAGTAGACAAACAAATAGTAAAGGAACAACTCTTGAGTAATAAATAAGGCAGTGTCAGCAATCATTATATTATTTGGATTTAAAAATAAAGCAACTGCTTACCCATCAGGACAAATGGGACGCCAAATACTACACATTCCACCATCTTCCAAAACCTTGTTAATTTCCAAATGAGCAATTGTAGGAAAATGTTAAAAATGTTAGCATTTATAATTGAGTGAAACAAAATAATGAAAATAAACAAGTACCAAATTACCTGCTTCCTACACAGTTTGCATCGGCCTTTGGATTCTTGTTCACTGCTCCAAACTTTTGAGAAGTTGACGCTATGTTTCACAAATCTTTGCTCATCAGACGTTGAACCCAATGAAGATAGCTTTCGTGAACTGATGATGGTTTTATTTAGGGTCTGTTTGTCTATTCCATCTGCTTCGCTCCATGCAAAATAGACACGTCTCTGGCTTGAAGGAACCTGTTGGTCGAGAATACCATCAGAATTATGTATAAGTTCAATAAAATAGACAGAAACTGAGAAGGAAACATGACCTTGAGAACTAAGCATCTTGTATCATATTGATGTGCTTTCCACATTCTACGAACAACAGAACAGATCCTAACAGCTTGTGGTTCTCTATCCTCTGATTCTTCCTCAACATTGCACTTTATAACTCGAACAAAAGCTTCTGATCTTCTAAAGTTTTTTAGATGAAGAAGTAGATGAGAAGGTTGATGAAAGCTTCCTTTTGCCAACTCCAAAGACATCAGTTCGTCCCATTGCACGTCCCACATGATCTTTGAAGGTTTTCTATCCAACTTGTCCATGATGGGGCACTGGTTACAAGCAGGAGGGAATCAAAATTAGCCACAACATTGATGATTTGGGTAATAAAGTAATCAGTACTACTATTTGGATCTTATCATCAGAAATTATCTAAGGAATGTAACGGAATCCTTTGTCAAACCTGCAGCAACATGACACGCTTGTTGGTTACAAGAACAACTCTCTGATAAGGTACAACAAAATGATCTTCATAGTAATCAGACCAAGCAAATTTTGAGGGTTCTTTGAATATCTCTGTACAACCAAAATGTCGACTGGCTTCAGCTAGGTAAAGCGTCATCTGAAAAACAAGCAAGAACTCGGGAAAGTGTCAATATAATACAACACAATTATCCTACAAAGATAAACTTAAGAAATAGCATTCTGAGTTTGTAACCATTTTCCTAGACAATCATCCTAACAGAACACTACCTAGTCCGTGCATAATATCAAAAGACCCTTCTCCACATACAAGCATAATAGCCTAATGAGAGAATTGTGATTTGAAGATAATGATCTTCCACTTTGATGATGGAGAAATTATCGAAAGTAGAGGAAGAAGAACTCGGTACAAAAACAATAAAAAATAAACAATTCAAAGTTGAGGAGGTCAGATTAGTGCATAACAGGATCAGACTACGTATGGAAAGAGCGCGATTGTAGAGTATTCAAACAAGAAAGTAGAAGCAATGAGGTGGTTTTTCAGGCCCTTTTCCTACACTGCAGATTGGCCATGTTAGCTAGAGGAATAGTTCCAAATCTGACAAGTAGCCTGAAGAGCAGATGGGGATTGGAGTAATACTAGTCTAAGTGGTCTCGCAAGTTTCCCTCGATCTCAAGATGTAGATGATTACTAGGAACTACAAATCTCTTAAATCTAGACACTTTGGATTATACTAGTTTTTTTGTCCTCTAGATTGTATATATATTCTTATAATGAAATCTATTAATTTTCGAAAAAAAAACCCAGAGATTCCAGTTCTTTACAGTACCACTTTTGAAACACCAGCTTTTAATCAGTTCCTCATGTAGTGAGGAGCTCTATAACTCTAAAATAATGCTACTAAATGAAACTAGCACATATGCCAAACAGTCGCTCAAACCTCGTTTCTGCTCCCAAAAATTGATAATGTACATAGATAAATTATGGTGTGGAGACAATAATAACTACAACAAAGCATTTTGATAATATAAGAAGCATCATAATTTGCTGAAGTAAAACTTTATGCAGGAAAACAAAACAAAAATGGAAGTGCATACATGTTCAAGCTTCAATGTAAGAATGTGATGGAAGCCTTAAACATCATGAAACTTGAAATACAAAGCTCAAAATTTAATTAACTAGCTATTTGAATATGAATGAAATCTGTAGTTGCACAATAATAACAAGACAATTCATTTGCAGTTGCAATCTGCACTTCCAGCTTACATTAAAACTGTTAATCAGTAAACTACAGATAAGGTGATTAGAGAATCAAAAAGCTCTTCTAGGAAGCACAAAGATGAAAAACTTATTGTTCAGTAATGTATCCTTCAACTTATTTTCCATACAGCTAAAATTTTTAATTCAACATGCTTCAGTGTGAAGAAACTCAAATAGAAGATGCAGGAATTGTACCTGCCCAACTGCTTCTCTCTCACAATACTCTCTCAATATACCATCAGCATGAATTACCCTGGGGTTTCTGATTCTCTGAGAGGTTGTGTTGTTATTAAGAATTTCTAAGCATTTCGAACAACTTGCACCAATTCCATCAACCGTCAACGAGAAAAAATCCAATGCCCCACTAACTGGTTGTGCAATAATACCCAGAAAGGCACGTCCAAGCCCATGAGCAAGCCCTAAGAGGCCATTCTGTCTTGCACTCTCCACAGGTTTTGTCACAACTCCAGATACACCGAAGGCAACACCTTGTGCAAGAGCCTCTGTTCCTTGAATAAGTCCATCACCCACCCCAGTTATTCTCCTTGACCCTACCTGATCTCACATCAATTATTATTAACCAAAAGGTTCACCAAATGGTACTCATCTTTAGTTGAACTGATTAAAAAAGCTTACCTGCTTGGACCGCAGCTGTAAAAACTGTCCATCAGTAGAAAGTTCAGCAAAGCCCTTGCTAAGAGAAGCCAATGTTGAGCTTGTCATCCCAAGCACATCCACAGAAAATATTAGGTGTAATGGATTATGAATTAGATCTCTCCAAATTCGATTTGTAATGGCAGGAATAATAGAACTCTGCCGCATGAATCTATTTCTGTGCATTACTCTCCTTAGATGCACCTGTATTGCAAGAACCAAAACTTGAATCTCAAGTTCGTAATAATTTCATTCTTCTTAGTATCAATTTGGGAATGAAAGTGACAAACTGCCAATATATTTGACTTGGAAACAATTTTATTTCTAGGTCATTGTCCTAAAGCAAAGCGTTTTGTCTGAACTAACATTTACAAGCATGAATAGGAAGTTGACGGGTAGTCTCGTGAATATGATAAAAGCAAGGCTAAGACACTCTTTGCGCCTCATTAATAATTCAATTCACAACAAATCCTCAACTGCTTAAGGATTCCATATATGTCATTTTGGAATTAGGACAACTTCTCAAGAACATCAACCAGTTACCAAGTTGCAACAACATAAATTCACTTGACAACTCCAGACATCAAGGCCCAGCTCCTGCAAATTCTTGCATTTTAATCAAGACATGATACACTTTTCCTTTTATTCTCAATGCCACAAAAAGGGACGTGATTAACCAATTATTACATTTAAAGGAGGTTATCTGACCTGAAGTTTGAGTGCATTTCCAACAGCAGACAATATTGGGCTCCATAAGCCAAGAACCTCCCGTGGTCTTTGGGCAGGTGCCGTCTCCAAAGACAATTTCAATCTTATTTCTGAAACATCTATTAACCTACAAAAATCAGGGAAAACCAATGCACATTAGTGTACCTAACCAAAGACAAAGCTTTGGTTTACTTGATATCAATAAACTTGTTTCTCCTTAATAAAGTTACTCATTGTTCCAAATGCAAATCAACATACTTGGAAAAGGTGTACACAAATAATGAGTTTCCAAAGAACAAATAAGTAAAGCAAGTATGATTGTACTAAAACTCAAGATGACGTCAAACCATTTGACAATCATATTAAGGAATACAGCTAATCTTGTTCAAGTTCACCATAGAACTTTTATCAGAAAGAAAAGAAAAAGTTTTTAGCACATTCCATGCATGAGATAAAGGAAGAAGCCCCCGTAACAAAATGAGACCACTTTTTCAGTAAGTTCTCTCTACACTACTCACTCCCTCCTCAAAACAAATTTTAAAAGGAAAAAGAATATAAACACAAATACAAGCATAAACTAGATTAAATTCAAGTTTTGTAAGGTGCAAGCATAAAGCAAATGTCAGTAATCCCACAACGTGATGTGAAAGATTAATTCTTACTCGATATGTATCTCTGGGTCCACTTGTGTGACACTGGAGCTTTGAGAGAGACGAGCTAGCTGGAGATTATTATAAAAGTCTACTACCGCCCAGATGATTGGTTCATGAATATTAAGCCTCCAAACCTTGTCAGTTACCTATCAGTGTATTAAAATATTCATCAGACTTTTAAGTGCTTTATGCTCCCTTCAGCACATTTTAACACAAACTTCGAAAAACACAAAAGATTTAGAAGCAGTACCCGTATGTATATATATGGGTACACCTGAATGCCATCAGTGTTCTCATTGCGCATTGTAATTGTCATCTTAAATACAGGATGATTCATGTCATTGATTTGATCAGGTGTCAAAAGCACTGGCATCAATGTTAAAGGAAGTTGATTGTCGAGCTGAAGGTGGCCCAGAATGATCTTTAGCCTGACACAAAAACACGCATTAAATCTAAACAATCACTCATTTCCTCTCCATTATGCAATATCCTATAATACTCTCAACTAATAGCTAAAAGCTTTTGTTTACCAGAATCTTGTGTCATTATAAGAGAGATATTTTTCTCACTCTATCCATTAATGACAGCAACAATGTATTATTAAGAAAAGAATCTCTTTGAGAATCACAAAGCAAACCTGCTAGTTGTCCCACCATCATAACCAGTTGAGTACGACAGAA
The DNA here is from genome assembly GCA_027563865.1 of Erythroxylum pelleterianum. Classification (NCBI taxonomy): domain Eukaryota; kingdom Viridiplantae; phylum Streptophyta; class Magnoliopsida; order Malpighiales; family Erythroxylaceae; genus Erythroxylum; species Erythroxylum pelleterianum. The sequence continues at coordinate 161,775 of JAOQMR010000123.1, forward strand.
AAACTCTCTCCAAGTATAGGTAGGACAGTTCCTTTGGCCTATGATCCACTACAGAAATCCCAACTACAGCCAACTCAACTATAAGCTCCATAGGTGTGGTGTTACTCGTAATTTCCCTTGGTATCTGAGAATTTTGCAAATTTTGGGCAGGAATAAGATATTTAGTTTCTTCATTTGATGTTGGACTCCAGTAATTCATGAACCTTGCAACCTTGATATCTCTCAAATCCATAACATGGAACTGCAATCCTACTTCATCTTCTTCTGAAAAAGATCTCCCTATCTTTTCCAAATCAAGCTTCCAAAAACCAACTCTACTATTACTTTCACTCTTGGCATCAATAACTTTATGTCCATATGGATCTTCCCAAGAAAAGTTTGTTGTTGAAAGAGGGTCCAACTTAATCCAAGCTTCTTCACCAAATCCTGACTGGCGAATGCTTATTGTCTTGTCAGTTGTCCTGTTCTCAATCCTGTCAGAATAAGGTCTAGAGATTAAAACCGACAACAGCAAAGTATGCAACTTTTTTGAGTCAAGTATTATGCGGTATGATACCTGATAGGACCATCAGGTGGCCCCAAGCGAAATACAACAATAAAACGTGATCCTTCTTCAAAGCCCCGTATTTCTGTTCTCAAAAGTTTCCGTTTCCCATTTTGTCTCAAAACTAGAAATATTGTGTCTTCCTTTGTAATCGAAACAGGATATGACCAATCTGTGTCTTCTAAGCGTACCTATAAAACTAACACATGTTATTAGACAAAAAGGGTAAAAATGATTCAAGAATGCAACATGTGATGTGGGCTCAAGAAAGAAGGGGGAAAGAGACCAAAAGATAACAAAAGGTATAAACCCCATTATAGTTTTATGAAAAATTGTTCATTTTATTGAAACCTTTAGGTGTGACCAAACACTCACGAATTTTCTATTCCTGGAGAATGACATATATCTTGCAATGCATTTCAAAAACTTTACAATGACTCGCTGCTATAAGAAAATTAGCCTTCATGACATCAACTTGGAAAGTAAACATGTGAATTGAAACAGGAATCACAAATGCATCTTGCTCCCAGAAGGTACTAGAGAGATTATTCATATTTTTCATCCTAAATGTTTAAGTACATGCAGTGATGGGGTAAGAACATAAAAAGAATCTAATATTGATATAAACATGCTTCATTCCTTTGAGATATGATAACATAAATCTCTTCAAAATCACTTCCATAGCCAAAATAATTTACTATAGATCTAAACCAAAGTAGGTGAGAGTCCACCATAAGGTAAACACAGTCTTAACACTATGTTTCACAACACAAAAAGATGATAGATGACACCTGTTTTTTTTATGGTTATTTTACCCCTTTTTACTGTTCATGATAGACTGGCAAAGCTAAGGAAAAATAAAAAAAATAGTATTGAAATATATTTTTATTCACCAATCAGAATTGACATAGGGCATAGCACTAAAATGCAAGATTAATATGATGAGAAATAAAATAATCAGGAATTTCTGAAATTCTTCACAGACAACAGACCTGGAGTTTATCAGTGCTGCCCATTTGTCGATATACAAAGGAAATTCTTGAATCTGATACATGGAGAAGTTTTGGTTGATCTTCACTGTTGAACTTTATATACAAGTTTTGACCAATTCTGTTTGTAAAGGTCATGAATGGTCGAATAGATATTACCTACAAAACAATAATTTATTAAGAATATCAAGAAGTAGAAGGCTAGTAAATCCAGTGAATAGCCAAAGTACCTTTGTGGGAACAGATTGATACGGGCATGGCTTTGTAGACACAAAAAGTCGCAAGCAGTTATCATCACCATCATAGGCATAGAGATCCAGTGATCCATCCTGACAACCAAAAGAGAAAAAGTATTCATAGAAGAATGTTTGTTAAAATTGATGATTTGATTACACTACATTGCAGTGATAGTTACCATGTCACCCAATGGTGAAAGATCTTTAATGGGCCCAAAGCGCTGTTCCATGCCAGATTGATTGATTGATACAGCAAGTCCCAGCAAGTTAAAGTTCAGTGCAGAAGCAATTGTATGACCTTCATATAATTCCTCTTCAGTTATTTCACCAAAAGTTACCTCACTGCTCTTTCTGGACCGAAATGGAAGAGCAATCTTCTGCGATGACTTGTTCCCGACCAAATTTACAAGCTTAAATGTAAGTGGCGGACATTTGGCAATTGAAAACCAAAATGGAGCATACACTCTAATAATCTTTGCTAAATGTGGTTGATCCTTATCACAGTTTTGCTCAATAATCAGCTGAACAATCCTGAAAATTTCATTAATTTTAGGACACTTTAGGCAAACCAAAACATATATTTCTATGCAAGAGCAATCCTGTGCATTTCATTAATTTTAGAACACTGCAGGCAAATCAAAATATATATTTCTAGCAAAGACAAATGTAATAAACAACAAAAAGGTTGCTATAACCTTCCGGAGATTGAACTTCTTAAGCTCATTGTTTTAGACGGAATTCCACAAGGTTGAGATATGAGAACCGCTTCCTGCACAAGAGGAGGAACAAAATTTGAAAAGGAAAGCACGTAATAACTGAGAATGAATATATACGATTGTTAACCTTCAAAACTTACATGTATTGGCAACCATCCTTTTTGTGGAAGCAGTGATAAAAATAAAGGTTTTCTTATATCAGCATTATGGATCTCCATAGATTCCCCTGGATTAAATATACCCCTATGACATGCAACAAAATGGCCACTTTCTTGCATTTCAAGAACAGAGTACTCAGCTGTAAGGGGAAGATAATTGCTAATAGACACTGGGGATTTAACCACTAGATGCCAGTCCTGTATTGGGTTCAAATGAATGTCTTTTGCAATCTCTGAGGCTTGTATGCTTATACAAAACCAAAACTTAGGAGAACCATTTGAAGAGGAACCAGTTATCTGAGTGCAGTATAGAAGTTCCTCAGACTCTGTGAGAGACGACACACAAATACCCGACAAGCCTTGTCCTTCTGTTTGACCAGGCCTATCAACAATGGTACTCCAAGAATACTCTTCAGCAGAATTAATATCAAAAGGCCGCAATTTCAAAACATACATCTCAGACTGTGCCAAGTAAGACAGAGGAAGAGGCACAGTGTCTCCAGGTTTGAGTTTTCCGAGAGAGATCTCCTGCTCTGCATTGCCTGCATGCTGCTTCCTACTCCTGATCCATCTCCTTTGCCTAGCATAGTTCACAAACTTCAAAGGATCATAGGACTGAGGCCATTTTAGGCTTTCCACATCAGGGGAGTAAACCCAACCATCAGCAGTACTCACAGATGATGTATCCACATGCCAATCATCAACCCATTCCCAACCCGATGGTAACTCGGCTTCATAAATATCCTGAATTATTAGAAGGTATAAGAAACCATATTTTCCATCAACCAGAACTTTGAAAAATAAGGTACACTAAAAGGTTTCAACACTTCTAGAATTAATGGATTCTGCAATCTTTAATTTAAATCTTCAAATGATAATAGGACCTAAAAGACCATGAGGGCACTAAGGTGTACCTTTCATTAGGTTTAGCTCAGTTTATAATAGTGTGGTAGTGTAATATTTCATTTTAAGTATAATATCTGTAGTACCTAAACTATTCCGTTATATAATGCACAATATTTCTATTGGATAACAATTAAAAGTAATAAACCAATTATCTCTAATATATTCGACAAGCCACTACTCAAGAGTAGACAAATAGAAACAAGATGTTTAAGGTGGCATCATAGCACAAAAGAGCACAAATGATACAAGGATTTGCGTCTAATGATTCTAAGTGATCGTGAAAACATCATCTATAAAACTGCACTATCTGAGACTAACAGACATGGTGCCAGCATCCCTGCAACTCTAAGATGTATGTCATCCAGCAATTAAAAGAAGAAAGGCTCTCTTCATATCATTGTCACATTACAACTATATGCTTTTAGTATGAGAAACTTAGCAATTTATCTCATTTGATGCCTTGACCCATTTCAAAACGAAATAAATGCACTGATATCCAGTCATATTCCACGTAGCTGCAGAGAAGATAGATCATGCTGGCTGGCCAGCCAATGGTAGAAGAAAAATTTGTATTGGTTACCTGATTGTACCCTCTTCCTGGATAACTTGAACAGCCAACCCAACCAGCAGTTGGATTGTATGTTTCTGTTTCGAAGAACTCATCCATATGAAGCTTACCACCATTGATCTGTAAAGCTTCAGGTTGATTTGCATAATCGAGTGACTTGATGTCTAAATTAGATGCTTTGGATACAAGGCACAAATCAAGGACAAAGCCTGTAAGATTCTGGACAGAGACCAGAGACCTTATATTTACATACCTGTTGCCATCCTTCACACTCACTTGACTAGCTACAACGTCATTCCCTAGCCGCCAACAAGCAGCAGATGCAGAATAGTTTAGTTTCACTGTGGTCCAAGGCCCTGTAACACAAGGACTAATTTGGATAAATCCTGACTTTTTTGTCCCCCTATGGAATTCATCTCTGCCCTCATCTTCAGACCTAGATGACAAGATTACTAAGCATCTCAATCTCAAAGATGGCTTCTCGTGCTTATCTCCATGGACAGTTATCTGCATGAAAATGAATAACGTTAGAATCACACGTCTTTGGGTGCCAGATTAAGTTTTCAGCAGCTCAAAAAGAGCTTCTCACGAAACCTTAATACAAATACAAAGAATAGGTGAATGGAAGAATCAAACACTATATTATTCACCTCAGATACTGCTGGGGATAAGTCTATCCATTTCAAGTGATTTTGATAATCACACGAATCAAGATTTTGAGCTATCTCACTTAAAGAAGCTGAAAAGAATCCAATTGGGTCACCTGCAAACATAAACATTAAGTCAAGTATGTGTAATCAGTAATATCAGAAACAGATAAAAAGCATGCATACCTTTCCCCATATCAGTCACGACTAATTCCAACACGTAGTTGATCTGCACAGTTTTTGAAAGTTAGAATATTCGACAAAGAATATTATGATGACACTATGAAAACAATGAACACTGGGTAGACTTCATAAATATCAAGAGAACAATGAAAGTATGAATTAGGTGATAAAGGAAGTAAGGTGCATTATGAATAAACATTCATATAAAATGATAGAGCATATATATTCCTAAATAGGAAGAGAGAGAAAAAGGTAAGGCAGAAGAGTTATCAAATACTTGAAATGCTATGGCAAGTTTTCACCTACCTGGGAATCAACTTTGAAGAAAAATGTCTCACTCCAATTGACCAAACGAAACTCAGAAGAAGAGGAATTAGAGATGGCTCCACTGGTACGTGCACTTTGTTGATGAGGCAGTGGATTACCACCAACACCTTGGTCAGCGGTAAGACGTATTGCCACAGTGTAAAGATTAGAAGTCAACCCGCCAACAGTAGGGAGCTACATAAAAGGTAAATAAGATAAGTGATTGATGCATAAATTCATAATCTGACAAAAGGGACATTCGAACAAAGAGTCATATAACCATCTTGAAAAGGAGGTCAGTAATGATAAAATTAGATAGTTAAAAAAGTATATATCATCAACAAAAACTTGTAGTAGTCAAATGCAAAATCATATTTTATTGTCTCAAAATGTACGCTGTCAAATGACTGAATTTTTCACTGCCTGCTTTTAATTTCCATGATCAAATTCAAGTGTAGCATAGAAATCACCAATTAGAAAAAAGAAAGCATATAACTTATTTCGAATCATACAGCTCTAGCTAGATGCTCTATACTCCATCAGGAGTGCAAGTACCTTAAGCCCCAAGGACACCTATGTGCTATGAAATATACCTGTGCATCCACCACAACAACTGTCACCAATGTTCTAACTTTTGCGCAAAGCTCTCCTTTCATGTGAGAGTCCAACATATTTTTTGAGACAGGAACCTTCACCAGTTTCGCATCCCCAGCTGGCATCTTTATCACAGGTGCAAGGCCCCTGCTTTCAGTTGTTCGAATAAAAATGTCCCGACCAAGTTTGTTCCGCGGAACTATGTAATAATGTTTCTTATGATGAACATCAATGATTGACTTAGGACCACGAGTAAGAGAAAATTCTTCCTGTTAATAAGCACAAACTTTAGCAGATATAAGAATAAATCCAACATAGCTCATGAAAGCTAAGATGAAACGAGAGTTAATTCCCAACAAAAAAAAAAAAGAGCGCTCATGAAGGGACAGAAATAATCAGAAGGCCAAGAAATTACTCTATTTTTTCCATAGTCCTGTGTGTGGCTTAGATTATTCCAGCTTGCATAAGATTGAAGAATCATATTAGTATTAGACACTGAAACATTGATATTAAGATCCCTTGTTGAGGTTACGCGCAACTGAGAAGCTGCTCCAGGGGCATTGAGATCATATTGGTACCTGCAAAGTGTATACAGAGCACTAAGAGTAAAATTTATGTAAGAATACATGAATCCAACAAATTCTTTGCATTTTTCATGATGATGTAGTTTGCAATCAAATTCATGATGGCACAGATTGAAAATATCATCATTATCAAATATATGTTCTGTATTTGGGACCTCATGTACTATGTGAGAACAAAAAGTCTAATAAACATGTAAATCTTGAGGTCTGTGCCAAAGAATACAGGTGTACTACCAAACAACAAAAAACTATATCATGTACATTCCCTTTCTTTCTCCTTTATTTTTCCTTCTGTAAACATTTATAGAATGATAATTTGACGTAAAAAGACGTCACCTTAGGAATCCATCAACTGGCTCAATGAGAGGTTCCCATGTGTCATACTTGTCGTTATATGATCTCGCTGCCAGAGAGAAGCTGACCGTCGAATTCAAGTAGTCAGCTCTTCCGTGCAAACTGAACCCTAGTCCAGCAAGTGATAGATTGAATAATGGAACCATCTGTGAAATACAGGAGTAAAACTTAGTGACAACAAAAAAAATGACATCACACATCCCTGAAGTCAGATATCCATCTCCAATTGTACAAGAAACAACCAGCTAATGATAGCATTACTACTTGTTTAAATAAATTCTCAACATTTTAGTTCTTTCATTTAATGGTGAAGCTCCCTTATACGTACTCCAACAAGTACTCATTCTTTGAGATTCTGTGTTGATTGATACTGACAATAAAGTTGCTATAGTTCCAACTTATCATCTGAAGTAATGATTGGAAATTCATTTACATATATTATCTTTTTTTTGAAAAATACATATATTATCAGTGCCAAATTAAAATGTCCATTTGAAAATATATGCCCAAAATTTGTAACAGACGTCTATCAAAATATTTGATTGCACCTATGTGTTGCGAAGGTTTCAATCTTGATGGATATAACTGAGATCTCGGATTGAAAAAAGAAAGTGGTTATCTCAATACAAACAACTCACAAAATAGATTTGCACGCATCCAGTTAATATGCTGCAGGGACAAGAGCAACTAATTAATCATTTTGGTCCCTTTCCTTGTATTCTAAAAAACCATAGAAGATGAGAAGAAACATAAAATCCTAAATAAGGATGATTTTTAAGAAACATTAAAAGTTTTTAAATTATCATTATTAGATAATTGATATAGTCTGTCACAATTGTATTAAGCAGCAAGGAGTTACCAAACAGTTGAAAGCGAAAGCCCCACTAAGGACTCTGTACATTATGCAAAAAGATTGCTTTTAAAAATGATCTCATTCTTAGAAATTAATTCCAAAAACAATCGATTGGTCCTTTTCCCCAACATTCTATCAACAGAATTTCTCAATGGCTAGAATTAAATTTGAGCTTTAATATTATAGTTGACGATTCTTGAGAAATTTATATATTGAGAATAATCAAACTCCGGGGAACATTTGGAGCTAAATTTAAAGCCCAGGGCAATTCGACTAAACCACAAACTGCCTCCATGATATCAACCCAAAAAGAATTATGTTATGTATGAAAAGCAGTAAATTCCGATTTCTGATAGTGTCAAGCAAGACCATAGAATCACACATGTCCCATTACCTAAAAGTAACATGCGTCAAAATATCAACATGCAATCTGGGTCTCTAAATTATTGCAAAATATAACTGTGCTCTCTTTAGAACTTGACCAAGGGTAATATTGAAGGCATGAAAGCTTGATACTCAATTGAAGTTCACAAGCATGATGAGCAATTAGATGAATCTGGAAATGATTTCAATCAAATCACCATAAAAGGAAGCTACAAGGAACAGAGGTCCTCACCAAACCACCATAGTCATCAAACACGGCTGCAGAAAATGTTCTGATTTCTGCATCAACAACAGTATCATCAGCACCATTCGGCACATTAGGATCTGCCAACTTTAATGCAAACCGTCTTGGAGGTCTTTTGCAACCACTCCGAACAATAAAAGTCCCCAACTCATTTCCAACTGTCCAAATGCTAAATGATTCTGAAGTAAACTTGGTATCAGTTGTGTCCCATGCACTTTCCTCCAAGAATTGATCCCCAACTACCATATCAGTGCGCATGCATCTTAACCTACTGAAATCATTTTGCTTTGGTGAACCCTTGCATGCCACACAACCCAATGAAACAAATCCAGGAGGGGCTTGAGGCATCCAGAAGGAGATATTCTCCATTCCCCTTTGTCTCTTAATTTGTCCAACAAGTTGGTAATCTAGAGGAGGTCTGAAGAGTTCCTCATCACCAGTATCATGAAGGACAACACAAGTATTTGGAGGTTCATACCTATATTTTAAAATATTTGCAAAGGTTAGTTTTCTTTGCCTTTGAGATAAGGATATAACTACAATAGTTAAGCACCACATACCCTCTAACAGCAATATCACCTAAAAACACCATTCCTTGAGGGACTACTGGACGCCATATCGATATTTTCTTCCTTGAATTTGAAGCCCGGTTCCACCAGATCAACTGAAAGCTAGCAACAGCCTCAAAACGTCGACCAGAGCTTATAGTTGTAGATCTTTCTGATTGCACCGCATCAACATGACTAGAAGGAGAACCTACATCAATATCTCTGGATAATGCTGGAGTAGATTCCTGGAACCTAAATTTGACATGGCGCAATTCATACGCTTTAGCTGTTAAGCTTAGAGTCAGATGATCAGATGGCAAAAAGGTACCAACAGAATTGTCCACCCGCCAAAAGGCCACCACCGAAGAGTGTCTGAAGTATAACAAGATGAGAAAAATGGTTATAAGTAATTCTTTAGGTTTTACATCGTTCCACCAAAAAGTAAAAGGGCAGATATGTACATGAGATGACTAAATGTAACAAGATAAGGGGTTTTTTTTTTTATTTTGGTTCAGACACCTTTCACTGGTCCAAGTACGGTTCTTACAGGAGGAAATATTAGCAACAGAAATTAGACCACCAACTCCCAATTTACAGACAAGCACAAACCCACACACAGGGCAAGCACATTCACACACACATGCATAAAGTGCACATGTATGCAGCAACACACTCCTCACAAGATGCATAAAATTAAATAAATTCAAAACCACAGGACCAACTGTTTGAGAGCTAAGACAGACAAACACATAACAACTGGAAATTAGAAAATGCGAATTCAGCACAGCTAAATAAGGACAAAGGGCAAGAAATTGGGAAGCAACACTCAACTGTTAAGGGCAGAAAGGAAGAAAAATGGTTCCAAAAGTACGATCCACTATCATTCAATCATTCTACAATTTACTGAGTAAATTTCTAGAAAGTTGCTTCCCAAGGATAACAAGATTGTTGTGACCAGTAAATATTCCAAAATAGTTTCACTTTTAGGCCTGTAAATGACTAGGAAAGACATGAATTTCAAATAAAATGCCTTAAAAAAATGAGTTCAATAAATTGCCAACAGACTCTACATATGAACTGAGATGTATTCATACATCCACGTGAATTCAGGCATATTTCCATTTGTTATTGAGTGCATAATGTGTAGTATGTTTATGGGAAAGTAAATGATAGTCAGGAATCTCCACATACAGATTGTTAGAGGAAATGGTAATACAATCCCTCAAGGCAGATGGGGAAACTAAAGAAGCCAAAATGCAGAAGGTAGAAGATGGAGATGGTTGTGTTTTGCCCGGGGACACCACACAGCCCAATGCAACATATCCTCCAGGTGGCTCAGGGAACCAAACAGAACAATAGCTTTCTGCCTCATTATCAGAACTTTTCTCAGAAGATGAAGGTGGCCAGATTAGCTTAAAAGATTTGGGTCTTCTAACTCTAGCAAGATTGCTATTTACAGCAAGAACTCCTCGTGTGGGAGGCTTGTCCCTGCAGCATTGACGCAACAGTCAAGGGAAGTAACTACAAGGAGTATATCTTATTAAAAAAAAAAAAAGGTAGAGTTTTTACTGACAATGGGGTCAAACAGTCACCAAGAACTGCAAAACCAGGAGGTGCACGAGGTCTCCAAAAGGCATATACTTGGTCATTGTACATATCTGCAAAATGCCAGAAATGGAATATATTAATGGCTTAATATTTCTGTATTTTGAATTTTTGATACAAAATTTGGAAAAGAATTGACTTTATAATGTACTTTTGATTGTGCCAACTTTGTCAAATTGAGAACAAGTAATTGTCATCTTCTTAGATGTCATCCTCAAAAATGCCAATATATCTTCCTCAACTGCTATAAACAATCTCAAGATGCTGAATGTGAAATTAACGTATATGTCTGAAACAGACAAATGTATGTTGATCTTCCCAGAAGCATTTGAATACTTCACAGAGGTATCAAAAGGCTCCAAAATCCTGATTCCATTACTCTCCATCATCAGACCAAGTGCATTTGCAGTCATTTCCATTGTATCACCTTTCAAAACAAGCCTGAAAGTGACAAAATACATCACAGGCATCTTCATCATTTTTCTTTCCCAAGCTTCTCCAAAACTAACCATTTTATGTTGTAAAAATTTGAAAAATCAAAGTCAAACTTCCTTCCACAAGACTCCATCTTGTCATGCCCATGGAATAGATGGATATATAAATTTGCAAACAACTGAACATGTGGCTCAAACAAGCAATCCTCAAAGAATTTCCAATTCCTAATAATCAGTACAATAGTTTTTAGGTCAAATATTCAGCATACAATGTGTAAGAAGTTATTGAAGCAATGTAAAAAGGAGATGGGACTACAGCCTTCAACGACAATTACTATGGGTGACAATCGCTTTGCACTTTGTCAACTGAGGAGAAACAGCAATGAAAATATGAATTTATGAATCACAAACAAAATGAAATAGAAGTTTGAAATATGCAACAAGAAATTATGGTACTCATGATATTACACCTGTTAAAAGATTATCTGATCATTCTTGGACCTTATTAACAACTTATGCTTTAACAACTAGTAGCCAGAACCTACAAAACTTATAAAACCTGGCTGTTGGAATTTGAATTTTAGGATTGACATTCCAACTTAGGTTGTTGGAATTTTCAAGTTTGAGATAGCTTGATTTTAGGGTCTGGTTGCTGGATATGAGGCTAGAAGCTTAGGTCTTCAGGTTTTAAGTGCTGGAATTTTGGTGAGGTATACAAATAATCGAGGGTGGGGAACTACGGAACCACTCCAAAAATCTAAGAATCACTCTTAGAAAGAAAAACACCATACTTCTAATTGAAAACTCAAAATATAAAGAAAATTCAAGTTTTTTTTTACAGTAAGACTGAGCATAACTCTTATTCTAGTAGTAAAGGAATTTCCAACTAAACTATCAAAAATAGAACTGAATCCTTTCTAATAGGAATGATTTATTCTTAAATCAGTTTAAGCATAACTAAGACAATATATCTAACTTATTATCACTTCCTATGTAATAAGGAAAACCTAATATGACTGTAAATGGATCTTCACACTGAAATATAAAGTTGATGGATCACTAGAGAGATATAAAACATGGTTAGTTGCTAAAGAGTACATATGGGGTTGGTTACCAAGGGAAATTTGCTCCAATGACAAACATGAATACTATAAGGATTTGTTATCCTTGGCAGCTCACTTCGACTTGCAACTTTTGCATATGATGTAAATGATGAAATTTACATGAATATCCCACCAGGCTTTGAAGAGTACATGGCTAATAAAGTTTGAAGGTTGAAAAAGGCTCTATATAGGTTGAAACAATCTCTCAAAGCATGATCTGATAGATTAGCTAAAGTTATGAAAGGGTTGGGGTATAAACAAAGTGGAGGTGATCACACTCTCTTCATCAAGCACACGGCCACAAGAGCAGTGAGTGTAATTTTAGTGTATGTTAACGATATTATTGTGATTAGTGTTACAAATTATGTATCTATAGTTGTAGATTGTATAGATTATAGGCATGATTACAGGGATACAATTTAGTTTCTTGCCTAATTAGGTATTGAATTGTCAGTATATATATGTACCTCCATTCACTATATAAAACACAATTGAAACATTCTACACTTGGCATTTCACAACTAGAAATGATGAAAAAGAAAAAGGAGAATTGAAGCAATGACTCATCAAGAATTTGAGATAAAGGAGCTTGGGGAAATTGAACTACTACTTTAGTATCGATCCGGCATATTCCACAAAAAGGATCTCATATCATAATAGTATATGACTGTACGGAAAAGATTGGTTGCAAATTGGTCTCTACTTGACCCAACATGGCATACTTAGTGAATATAGTTAGTTAATTCATGTATCATCCAATAGAGTGACATCGACATGATGTGTATAGCGTATGCATTACTTAAAAGTCAATCCAGGGAAAGGAATATGTTTAGGAGGAATGATCATCATACCTTAAAAGCCTATACTAATGCAGAGTATACAAGATCTATGGTGAACTAAAAATCAATCACAAGTTACTATACTTTCCTTGAGGGAATTTCTTGACTTGCATAAGCAAGAAACAACATCGTATGGCTAGATCATCAACATAATAAAATTTTAAAGCAATTGCTCAAGGCCTATGCAAGTTGTTGTAACTGAAAATTATTCTGTATGAATTGAAAGTTAAGTAGAAAGGTCATATGAATCTTTATTGTGAGAAAAAATAAACCATCAATATTGCCCATAACCCTATTCAACATGATAAGACGAAGCATATTGAGATTGATAGACATTTCATCAAGGAAAAATCAGAAGAAGGGCTCATATTCACGTGGTTAAGTGATTTTCCGTCTTTTATTTCTTTTCTAAACTCTAAACTCTTTTGCATCAAGCAGTACAGCCCTTATAACTTGGAGGTGGATCAGCAGTGTTAAACTTTGAGACTCGATAGTGTCTCTTCATCAATAAAATCACATACATAACCGCTACTTCCATACTCCAACATACAAACATAATAATCAGATAAAACATCTATAGTGGACAGCAAGCTCTATGAAATTAAGTGCAGAATATCACAAACAAAGATGAAGAGACCTGGAAAAGGCATCCAGCTGTGCATGCAAAAGTTTATTAGAAAGAATAGCCGACACTCCCACATCTTTTGATGTACTGTAAAAGGTAAGCTCTGGACCAATAGCCTGCAAAGAAAGATGACAGTTACAGAGTACGACAAGGTAGTCTATATAACACCAAAGCACTGAATTGGATAACATGGATATAGGGAAAAGAGAAATAACTCATATTACTCTACAATAGGAAATAAGGGGTTTGGAGTGGACCTTCCAACAGTCATTTCTCTCAAATTACATTTGGAAATTAACTAAAATAATAAAAGATCACTGGCAACCCCACCGCCACAATCAAATGATAGAGTATATGAATTAATCACTAGGAACAAAAAGGCAGTGTTTCGCCTTTTCCACAAGTATCAATTTTTCAAGCATCATCATATATCCAAGTTCACATATGTATTAAAAATTATTGGTGGCCATAACTGAGTTATTAAATCTCCTCTGATAAAGATAGTCATAGAAACATATAACGGAATACCTTAGATTTTGCAATCAAGGTGTTGCCAAACAAAACATAAGGTTAGGATTGAATAATGTAGAAGAGAAAAATTGAAAGTGGAATGACTAGTTAATTTTAGCCCATTATAATAGAGAGATAATACAAGCTAATATTTATTTGACAACAATACTATTCTACATTGAAGATATTAGAGATTTAGTATTTATTATTGCAAAGATGAGCTTTAGTAGTATGTCAAAGTAAAGGAAAAAGAGATGAGAGAAGGAAAAGGAGATGAGAGAATAATATATACAATCTTTTGTGCTTTGACATTAAGGCTTATATTCACAAATAAAAAGATCAAAAGGGTACTGAGGCATATGTCATTCATTAAGTTTATCTTGTCTACATAATATACTATGTTTGAACAATACCTAAACTACTTCAATATAAGATGCATAGAGTGCATAATCATAGTAATGCAATTGTAGAATATATAAAAGCATGATCATGAATCTTGCAAAATAAATGGAAACAAGTATCTTCAAATTGTTATGACAAAGTAGTTAGTAAGGGTCATAAGTCCCATATTAGTAAGGAACTTATTTATGATTTGATTAGACATGTATAAAAAGGTACTAAGAAACTAAATCAATAATATAAAGTTTTTGTACCAAGCATTTACATGGTGTGAGAGCCATAACAATTGAAAGCTACTAAATATTTCAGGATAGGAGATAAATTAGTCGACATGCTCACTAAAGCTTTGGCCAAAATGAAGTATGGTATTTGTAATTAGCTAGACATAACTAATATTTACGCTCCAACTTAAAGAAGTGTTAACGAGTTATTAATTGGACCATACTGTTTAAACATCAAAAAATACAACCTATGATTTTTTTTTTAGTTGTTAATTGGACCATACTGTTTATACAAGTACAACATATGACTTTTTTCCCAAAACTAGATATTAAAAAGCACATCCCATTTTTACATAACACATTTAGACATTAGCAGGCATATTTAGCACAGTAAAAGACACAAGAAGCACGACTAAAAGACAAAGTGATGTGGACATGCAACCCAATTAAAAGGATCATGCAATTTAATTCCTTTGTTCAACTTTAACTTACATATTTTCTTTATTTAATGAAGAATCTTGTGTTTTAGATTTTCATTGTTTAATTAGGAATCCTATTATTTCAGTATTTTCCTTATTCAATTAGGAATCCTACGTTTTAGTATTTTCCTTATTCAATTAGGAATCCTGCTAGGGTTTCTATTTATTGCCTGTAAATATGTAGTCTCTATTTCTTTTGAAAGACAGCCTTAATAAATTGCAATCTTTTATCTCAATTTGAGTTTATATTTCAGCATTATGAAAATTGTTTATCAAACCCTAGAGGCATAGTTGATTGCTAGCTTCATTTCACGATAATATATTAAAGTGAAACACTCGCCGAATCTAATGGTAGTGCAATGATTCTTATGACAAAGATCAGAGAACTGAGAGCCTGCAATTTGTCATCCAAGTCTAATAGCATTAAAAGTTTTGGAGTAATGATTGGATCTCAAGATGGATTTGACACTAGCTTTAGGTCCAACAAAACTAGAATAACGGAAGGCCATATATCAAAGAAGCTCTAAGTAACATAAGATCAGCTTGAACTGTGCTGAACCAGCTAGGTGCTCGACAAAAATGATTTGAAGAGAGAACTTCGACAGAAGTATGCAAAACCTTAAAAGAACAATAGCCTAGTACAAGCTTTACATTAGGCTGCAAATAGGAAGACCATCCAGTCTAACCCTAGTAGAACGTGACTGGCATGACCCTAACTGATGGGATTTGAACACAACTTGCAAGTCAGCTAATAATTAATTCCTTGCACCAAAGCTAACAAAATATGCTTAAAGTATTCTTCTGGTAAAATGACAACATAATAATTATAGAATCAAGATCAATGTTTTAACAGAAAATTAAGCTTATAACACTAAAAACTTGATAACAATTGACATATATAAAGGAGGCAAAAACACACAAACTCATTTTCTATTTGCACATCGGACCACTTCTTTTCACTCAAAAAAGAAGATAGAGAAGTCTGATAAACCCTTGGAATACTACTTGACAGTGCACTCTTAGTTAAGTAAACAAATAAAGTAGACGAGAATAAGAATAATGACCTGTAACTCAAAGATTAACTCAGCAGATCTGTCAGTGGCAGCAGGATGAGATGGTAAGCGAACAGCGCTATTCCTTGGGAAGTCTCGATTATTAGTTTCATAATCTCCCTCCAAAACAACATTATCGTCCTTTGAAGCTGAATACCCACTATTGCTTCCCAAAAGAACACAAGAATCCAGATATTGTCCATTCTGCATCAACAAAATTCAAGATGTAGACAGTTACTAGGAACCACAACTCTCTGTAACCTAGATCTTTTGTACTTTAGACTGTATATATATTTATATAATGAAATCTCTTAATTTTTCAAAAAAATTCAAGAAAATGTTTATCCATAGCTACATTAACCAAAAGAGTGAATAAATATGAAATTAAAAAAATACCTTGATAACAACATTTCTGAACTGCAATCTTTTTCCACTTCCCACATATATGATAGCCTCCTTGCTCGGTGCAGAGAGACCAAATCCCTGCCTATCCTTCAGATGCAGTATTCCACCATTCCCATCATAGATGTAATGATCAAATCTTTCACTATCAGCAATGAGATATCTTAAAGGAGAAAGCGAGAATTCAGCAGAAGTTTGTATGTAGACTGACTCATCCAGAACAACTGCATCAAACTCATAAGACGAGTTATTACTCTCTTCATCTGACAGCAGATTACCAACTGTTGGAACAAAAAATTCGACCACTGCCAGAAGAAAGTCTAGTGTAACAAGCAGTTGCGGTCTCTGGACGCAGAGACAAATGACTGTTGAGTGTTGAAGAAACTTTGCATCAAGTATAAGCATGGTAGGAACTGGTCCACTCTCACTTTCTTTGATGATTTTTGCAACACTTCCCTCATGGGTTTCCTCATCATTCGAAGCATAAGATGGACTACAACCAATTGCTTCAGGCCTTCTTATAGCCAATCTATATTCTTCATCGATTCCAACACGATCATCAATTAGAGTAAAGCCCTTAAGTGTTGCAGAGAGAAAACCATCCCCATGGTTATTGGACTTATACAGGAGCCACGCACCACTGACCTGCACCACATCAGGTTTAAAACTACAAAGAAAAAACTGATGCAATCGACAGCAAATACTAAATCAACAACTAAACAATATTTACAAGAAACCTCAATCAGAGCCCAGATAAAGTAACTTTTGAAGAAAATTGATCCTTGAGGGTAGTTTATGAGAGAAAAACATAAATAGTTATTTTACCAAGACAATATGGTAAACAGCACACAAGAAGATATTTAAGTTACATAGGAAAAGGAAATACGAGCACTACATATGATTCCAATCAATCAAACTAATGACTGATTGGTAGTACAAAGAAGGAAAAAGGAAGTTTCTGACCACATATTTGAATGAAAAAACTAATATGAACAGATTAAACTTACCTGTATGGTAGCCAAAGATGCATCTTTTGTCAAGCCAGGATGTAAACACAACTGAACTAGATTGACTACAACTGAAACCTTCAGCGATATCCAGGCATCCACACTTTGGCTTTCAGATTCAATACCAACAGGATGCTGTGGATCGATAGATTCCACTGCACCACCATTAGAAGTCACAGTGTCATGGTTCAAAGGAGGCATCAGACGTGGAGTCTCAGAAATATTAGACAGTGCACATTCAGTCATAATTTGGTATTCACTGTTTGAGAGAGCTGCTTTTAGTTCCTCTATCTGAAATAATCACAATGGATACAATTGTAAAATCTAATGTCTTCACAAAATTGCATTTTTAGCATATTACATGATAGCCATGTAAAATGAGAAGGAATAACAAATAATCTTTCACAAAAGCACAAGCCTAAATGAACATAATGTCGTACCTTAATTGTAGCTTCTGTGTTTGGCACTTGACGCAAGAGATCTCGAAGTGACCTTTGCATGACAATAGAAATGCCCTTGACATCTTGAATTATGCTTTCACCCAATTCAGTCCCAGTACCAACATTCAAATTTATGTCCTCCACCTAAAAGTCGTGTGAAAGATTTGCAAAGTAAATTCCTAAAATCCTAAACATTTATAATAAGTGAGATCTTGCCATTAATATATGCTGAAAATACTTGATTAATCAAGCCGCCCACTCTTGGATATATTAATTAAAATGGACTTGCAAACCATGTGGACCATTATTCTTACCTGAATTGTCAGTATTTCAAGATGAACAGCACCCATATCACTCTTACTTCCCTGAAGCCACTGAAAGGTGTTCCGCACAGTTATATGGACCACATCAAGCTTCAAATAGCTGTCAAACAAATTTTAAAGTAGATTCATTAGACAAATTAAGACCACTACTGAAGTAACTGCACATAATAATTACTGCCCACTCACTCAGGGCTGTCTGTTCTCCGAGGCATTAATATTATAGGTTTTGTAAGTGAAAGATCCAACTTAAAAGCAGGTGATCCTTCAATTTCGCTGGTGGTGAACCATTTCTCAGAATTTGTCACTTGATCTTCCAATTTGACAACACTCTTTGAGTTTTCAGGCACAAGACTCGTAAAGTAACTCACAACCTGAGCATTAAGCTTCGGACATGAAATAACAAGTAAAGTGACAAAAATAGTAAAAATTATTCGTCATACCTCTTGAACAAAGCGATTTAAATATACTAGACGAACTTCTGAAAGCTGACCAAAAAGACTGTAGTCATATCCTTCATAGTCTTCATCATCAACATTAAATGAACTGAACACCAGCTGGATAATACAATTAGCATGTTAGTAAAATACCCAGTTTAAGAGAATGACTTAAAGAGCACATAAAAGTATACCAAACTGTTAAAAGACACTTAAAATGCAGTCGATAAAGAAGCTATTAATAGCTCACGAGGAGATCCTTATTCATTACATTGAAGCTCATTACAATGATCCAACCGATGTTAAATATGGATAGAAGACCACTATAAAGGAAAGAAGATTAGCTTACACTTTTTGGAGAAAAAATAACTAAGGAAAAAAGGAAGTTCACATATTACCTCAACAAAAGACTTGCCCCCTGGATTTCTCATGTCACAGATCCAAAAATATGAATGACTGCTAGAAAGACTATCATCACTAATTTTAAGATTTCCAAGGGAAGCTTTTATGCTAAAAGAGCTTGGGAACACCTTGTCAGATGAAAAAAAGTTTGTTTGTTAATACAGAGAATTCACATTGCAGGGAAAGAGAAAATGAACTGTAAAGTTGAAGGATAATAGAAAGAAACCCTTGAACCTTGATGTCCGCATAAAGATCATCCTGTGACAGAGTAGCCAGTTTAGTTTCATTTTCATTCATGACCATAATCTGAGCTCGGGCCATGTTTAGCATCAGATTGAAAACAATTCTGGATTTTCCCTTCCCTAGCAACCCCTTAGCAACAGGTTCATCCTTAGTTGTTAAATACTGCTCATCAACAATATCTTCTGAAATAATATCATTCTCAATTGGTGGTACAGAATCACTGGTGGGATATTCATCATTTTCATCCTCAACAATGATGGCATTTACGAAATCCATGATGGCAAAAATTGTTGGTCTACGACAGAAGAAGGATAATGTAGCCAAGGTAATAGTGACCTAGAAGCAACATTAGATAAATCACCAGTCAATCAAACACTACTTGAGATCAGGAAGAAATTCCAAGGAAGGAAACACTGTACCTGCATATCAACATTATTGTACAGAGAAGAGCTCTGGTCATAAATCACTATTTGGGCTTTCACGAAACTTTCCAATTCTTCAGTTAGATTGTACTCCATCCTCGGGTGAGCAATACCCTCAGGCAATAAGCCAGCAATGCAACTAAAACTTGAAAGTTTGTACCATGAGTTTTCAAATGAGAGGGATTTTTGGGAACTCAGATTATCAAAGTCAACCAAATTTTCTGGTGCCTCATAAAATTTGTCATCTCCTTCACTTGGAGTTGAATCACCATCGCTCAGACTCTCCTTCCTATAATGATCAAAGGATGAATATGTATCTCTGCCGTGAATAAATGACCTTGCCAAGAAACAAGGCCGCGAGATACTTCTACTACAAACTAAATCTTCAATCTCAAGAGATTTCAAAACGGTACCAACGAACATATCATTTGCTCTCATTGACAGTTCAACCTAAATCAATAAATGTAGATTCTTTAAGAACCAAACATCTATTCAAGAAATCAGATTCTCAATAGTTTAGAAATAAGAGAACCAAGTTCAAAAGGTCAAGGTGTTCTGTTCTTTTTCCATTTTTGTTCACTTGCTGTTTGAACATGATTCATTTGAATGGAAGGGTTATTACATGTCATTTGCTCCAAGGCTCAAAGTGTCTTTCTTTCCTGCCTAATATGTCATTACCATATTACAGAAATCCAGCACGTGATGAATATACTAGTCATAAAGAGAGCCCTAATGTTGGCAGTTATTGCATTCCAACTTTCATGATACGTCAACAACATACTCAAAATCTGAAAGGGACAGCTACTCAGCTAGTATTTTAAGTATGTAGGGTTTTGGGTGTATATTTAAACTTTTCATAACACGAACATTAAAAAAAAAACACTGCCTAAAGAAAGAAGCATAAGCGCATGTATAAGCATAACTAGAGTAACCAATATACCTGGCCACCAATTGCTCGAAACTCAAATAAACGACTCTCTTCAGCAAGAAGTACTTTTGCAAACCTATGATCACCCTAAAGAAAAATAGCCAATAATTCAGACTCAAGAAAACATATGTTAAACGAAATTCTATGTATCAGATTTACCTTAGGATTGTAATTGAAGCAGATTCTTAATTCATCAAGTGCACCTGTCATAAAAACATGCTCTATTGTCAACGAATCCTGGGATTTTAGTTTGCTGTCGAGTTCAGCTTTTGGTTCCTCCGATTCAGATGAAGTTTCAGAAAGACTAGTGATTATAGTAGAACCCTGTGAAGAAGTCAATGTACAAGTTATTTCGCAAAATCAGCAAACATATTATTAGAAGATGTAGCTAATGTAGATCCTCTCGTATGAAAATGTGGTCAAGATACATATTATCTCATAATATTATAATCTGATTGTAATCAGATTCTATAGATTAGATAGCAGTATCTTTGAGATAAACATTATCCTAGGATTATCTTCTGTATCTATATAGATTATCTTCTGTATCTCTATAGATTATCTAGCCTATTCTGTACTCCTATTCATGTTTATATGTACTACATTCTCTTAGTAATATAATATAGAGCAAATCAGCGCTTATTCACATGGTATCATAGCCACATGAAAGAGATAGTGAAACCAAGGAGTCAACCCTGGCAAGTCAAGAAATGACTTCCAATCCTTAGGGATCCTCCACAGCAAACCCAAATCAGACTGGAGGTCAGTCATTGATCACCTCTAGTCTTGAAGGAGTTTCAGTTATCATCATCTCTGACAAACTGAATGGAACGAACTATCGGGAGTGGGCTCAAGCTATGAAACTCGCCATTGGAGGACATGGGAAGCTGAGCTTTATCGTCGGAGATGGAAACGTTCCAAACCCAACGAATTCGCAAGCTGCACGACTATGGGAGATAGACAACTCCATGATCTCGTCATGGCTTATCAACGCCATGATACCACCGATCAAACGCACTTTTATGTTTCTGCCAACAACTCGAGAAATCTGGGAAGGGGTGCAACAATCATACTCTGATGGAGAGGATGTATCACAAATCTACAAGATAAAAACAAAGTTGTGGCAAATGAAGTAGGGTGACAAAGAAGTTACAGAATATTGGGTCAAAATGGTAGCATTGTGGCAGGAACTTGACCTTCTGTTGGATGAAGAGCGAAGGTGCAAGGAAGATGCTGTGATGTACAACCAGAAAATTGAAAAAGAAAGAGTCTCTGAAATTTTGGCTGGTCTCAACAAAAAGTTGGATGATGTCCGTGGAAGAATCCTAAGTAGAGTTCCTCTGCCAACAG
>JAOQMR010000125.1:29315-42076 GCA_027563865.1 Erythroxylum pelleterianum
TCTCCCCCTACGGGTTGTGGAGAGGGTTCCCTAAAGAACCTGGCGGACCAGAGGGGACAAAACCTTGGCGGTGAGGTTCCCGCCAAACCAGAATTAATACAATATTTGTTTATTATACAATATTTTAATTATTCGATCAAGTTGTATGGAAGAAGAAAGTAAGCAGAGATCAACGCATTATAAGAAATTTTGCGTCTTCACTTTTTAGTAATTTCTATGAAAAGAATTGTAGTTCTAAATATCTTTTAAGAATTGCCTATTTGCTACTTAGGAATTCTAGTGGAATGTAATACTTTATCTTAAACTTATTTGTTAAGTAATAAAAACATTAAAAAAATAAAATTATATTTGAAATATGAAAAATATTAGAATAGGCAATACAAGGAAAATTTTAAAATTAGAATTAATTCTTATGACTCTAATACTTTAAAATTTATCAATAACCTTCCTAAATTTTTTAAAAATTTTCAACGTCGTACCTCATTGTCAACCTGTTAACTAATTTAACAAGAAAACATGTAAAGGAATTTGCAGGACATCGTTAAGGATATGTATAAAGTATCCTCGTTAAAGCTCTTTTTGTTTGCAGCGGTGATAAACGAGTATATTAAGAACATCTAAGATAATGTGCCTTATTGTTTATCGTTTGCTGTGACATTATTTTAGTAGATAAGATAAGTGAGAGTCTCATTATCAAACTAGAACTTTGGAAAGATAAGTTAGAATCGAAGGGCTTTAAATTGAGTAGGACTAACACTGAATATTTAGAGTGCAATTTTTCAAGCCATAAGTAGCTTTCAATGTGGAGGTAAAGATTTATTCAAAAGTTATATCACAATAGGAATGTTTTAAGTATCTATGATCTATTATCCAGAGCAACTGAGAGATCGATGAAAACAGTTTATCATATCAAACAAGAGTGGCTTAAATGGAAAAGTGTATCAAGACTTTTATGTGATAAGAACATACTACTCAAACTCAAAAGTAAATTATATCGTTCAATCATAGTCTATGGAGCAGAGTGTTGATCCATCAAACAAATACATAGTCATAAGTTAATGGTGGTAGAGATGATAATGCTTCATTAGATGGACAATCTTACTAGAAAAGATAAGATCATAAATATAATGGTCGTGGCTAATGTTAATGAAAAATTAAGGGAGACAATGTTTAGGTGGTTCGGACATGTTAAGAAGATACATCCTGATACTCTAATAAGAAGATACAAGAAGCCTGTACTTAAAGACAGTAAGAAGAGAAAAGGAGGCCTAGGAAGGATTGTGGGGAAATAATCAAGAACGATATGATTCTGCTGGAAATTACCAAAGACGTGACTCTTATTAGAAAACTTTGACATACTATGATAAAGGTAAAGAATCTCACGTAAAGAGGTCTTTTTCTATTTCATAGGTCTTTTAAACATTTTCCTTTAAGGCTTATATCTTGTATTCAGCTTAAATATTTGCTTGTAATGACTTGTTTGATTTTCTTTTTTACTTGTCTCCTTCCTTATTTACGTATTTATGTACTTATTTTATCTTTAAGTCTTATTCTTAACCTTATTCTATATTTATTGTATTATTTATTTTAAGGTTAATTACCAAAAAATGCCTAAACTTTCGTCAAATTTTCAATTATAACCCGAACTTTTAAAAAGTAGTAATAAAATGTCAAAACTTTCAATTTTTTTAAATTCTAGCCCATACTTCAAAAAATGACAATAGAATGCTCAAACTTTCAATTTTTTTCAATTCTAACCTGACGTTATATGTTGTTCTCTAAATGCCTTCAGTCATTTTTTTTCTATTTGTTCTTCTGACGCCCTAAAGTACTCTCGCATTATAACGTACTATACTAGTAAGCTCTTTGTTTTTAGTTCGTTCTCCTTATGTCCTTAGTGTGAGGGCATTGAGGCTGCATAATCTAAAAATCGAAAGGTAGGGGCGTCAAGAGAACAAACTAAAATGAAAGGAAAAACTAAAATTAAAGCGTAAGGTTATCGGAGCTACATGATCTGATTGAGCTGATTTTTAAACAACAACGTCGTTTTACGTGATGCAACGACATCATTTCATTAATCTTTATTTGTTGTGTTAATTTTGGCTAACATGTATTAATAGTTAGGGTTTCCGAAACACGTAGCAAGTCCCATCAGTAGTCTTAACAAAAACACAAACACAAGGCTAGAATTGAAAATTTTTGAAAGTTTGAGCATTTTATTGTTACTTTTTGAAATTTGGGCTAGAATTGAAAAAAAATTAAAAGTTTGGACATTTTATCTTTACTTTTTAAAGTTCGGGCTATAATTGAAAAATTAACGAAAATTTGATCTTTTTTTTAGTAATTAACCATTTATTTTATTACGTATTCTATATTTTTATTTATAAGTATTTATTTATTTATACTATTTTGTCTATTTTTAATTTAAATTACTATTACTTTATTATTTTTATTATTTTTGTTTTTTATGGATATACTGAAAATAATCTCTCTACTAATTAAGGGTAAAACTGCGTACTTCTGAACTTCTTTAGGTACCGTGATCAACGAGATTTTCACTTAAGTTATTATTATTGTTATTGTTGTTGCCGTTATGCTTAAGAAAATCAGACAGGGTAAAGGCAAAACATTCTATTTACTTAATGTTTGGTAAAAAATCTAAGAAGGTCCATATCTTTAAGTCTTTTATAAGTTCACCCTTTAACATTTTTAAAATCGAACAATTTGCCTAAACGAGGCTTACTCAATAATTTCTCTCTCTATTTAATGTTATATCCTAAATATATTGGTCCTTGGCATGCTAAATAAAGTTTTGGAACAAATTCTCATTGAAGTGTCAAAGTGCTTCCTCTTAATATATCTGAATTACTTAAACCTTGTCTCTCTTAATTTTTTATTAATATTAACTACATTTACTTTGTCTCTTATTATTATATTCATAACCTTTTCTTTTGTAGTAAGATTGCACATTCAATGAAGCATCATCTTCTTCCCCACCATTAACTTATGATTATGTGGCTATTTGATAGGCCAACACTCTTTTCCATAGAGCAAGACTGACCTAATTAATAAACGATAAAATTTAGCTTCGAACTTGAGTGATATCTTCTTTTTACCCAAAATTATAAGTCAGTAACATCATATCTATCAAGCCTTACCATATAATCCCATTCAACCGTACAAAATCCTCCTTAGTATTTGTCATCATTATCATCATTGCACCTAGTTCAAAATCCCGCACTGAAGCGAGATTTAGGGAGGTCGATAGTACGCAGCCTTACTCTTAGAGACTGTTTTTGATAGACCCACATGCAAATGAAACAATAAAAAAATGATGCAAATTACAGAGAAAATAAGTAAAACAACATCAATACATAGAAATCATAATAAAAATAACAAAAGATATAGATATATATAAAATAATTGAAACAAGGCTAACAGTAATAATACTAAAAATGCTAATAATAATAATAATAACTAATACAAATACGAAAACACAATAAATAATTAGATAATAAAAAATATAATAATAATAATAATAATAATAATAATAATAATAATAAAGGGAAAACTAATAAAATAAGAAAATAAGAAAATAGCAATAAAAGAAAAGAAAACTAAGATAAACAAGACATACCTGATACCTCACAAGACCCAAGTACACATCACTACTATTAGAAAAGAAAGGAATACATACCTGTCAAAGAAAATAGTACTTGTTTATCTTAGTACTTGTCAAAGAAAATATATGTTGTGAATACAACACAGATTAAATCACATTAAATGTGACGCAAATTGATACTAAAAAATGCTTTTTAAAGCTAATTTGGGCTAACCAACAAACTCGTACATGCTCAGATTTGGTTCTGACAATATGTTTCAGATAACAAAACGGTACATGCCTCATTTTAACTACCAATCATTCACCTTGGACAACATATTACTACAAACCTTAATCGAGTAATAAGATCCAACCATTAGTCACATATTTATGCAAATTATAACATGCCCTTCCCTTTGGGGGCCTCTGTTGACATCATAATATATATGCATATAGTAAATTGTCACACGGTTAATAATATGCTGACACGTACCACCAAAATTATCCATGCACAATTAATTATATGACAACAATCACACTATTACGTAATAAACATATTTAAATTACAAGAAACTAATGACCTAAGTTTAACTTGACCCGCTTAATTTTTTTAAAAAAATTAAAAATTAAACGCATAGTTTTGTTAGCCAAACATTCAACTCAGAAATTTCTAAAAAGTCGAGCCTTAGGACTTTTTTAAAATTTCTAGGCCCAAGACTTAGCCCGAAATTTGGTAAACTCAAAGCTAGCCAGTTGACTTCGACCAAACTACCCGATCCGAGCCCAGTTGCCATCCCAAATACCGTTAGATATTTGTGATGGTCTTGCTCCTAAGATTATCTTAGCCATGAAGAGCAAGAAAACATAGCCTTATTCTATCCACTTCTACCTTCGCTACAGGGCTTTAATGGCTTCCACTTTCCTTCACTCGCTCTCTCACCTAAACCCTCTTCACCAAAACCATCTCAGCCCCATCACATACCCACCACCACTCATCATCCAAAAGAGCCAAAATCCACAAGGAACACACTTCCCTCCCATAAAATGCACTTCAAACTCTGCTCCAGAGCCCAGCAACAATGATCCCTCATTTCCGACTCCAGCCTCCACCGCTTTAAACAGTGCAGAAACTTTTCCTATCGAAAAACGGAGAAGATCAGAGATTGTCCGAGAAAGAATGCGTAAAACAGGCATTGTAAAACCTGACCCGCCAAACTTTGAAGTAGGGTGGAAGAGAACAAAAGAGATAAAGCTAGAGAAGCCAGTGGGATGGATGATAATGGATTTCTTGGAGAAGTTGGAGAGTCTGATGGGAAAAGAGTTTGGTTCAAAAGAGTTGTTAGCAAAGGCTGGAGAGATAGTTGCAGAGAGAGCGAGAGAAGAGGCAGAGGTGTTGAGAGACGAGGGGAAAGTAGAGGACAGAATGGTGACTGAACTGTTTAGAGTGTTGAGGTTGATGGAGATGGATTTGGCTATGGTTAAAGCCGCAGTGAAAGAAAAGACACTAAGTGAAAGAATTGAACAGGCCAAGGCTAGATGCAGACAGGCTATTCTTGTTGCCAATGCATTTTGATGGTCTAATTATCAGCAATATGCTTCATTCGTGTAATGGTTTAAACTTCTCAAATCCATCTGAATGTCCCTGCAACAAAATTTCCGATACATATAGTCATTAGTGCATAATTTGTTTTCATCTTGGCACTAAAATTGTCATTTAAACGTCATCTTATCCTATTTTTCGACTTCTTCAGTTGGTATCTTTTAGTTTGTTTGAGAGATTCCTGAGACAAAGTTTCGATACTGGCAGAGATCTTATCTTTTCCATTAGGATGAGAAATAATGAAAGGCATTTCAAATAATCAAACTAAGTGGATGTATACCTATGGAAGTTGATGATATGGTGTACTCTAGGTTGTCTGATTCATTGTTTCAGTCAGCTTGTAATCTCAACGCATAGGCTGCTTTTATTTGCTTGTTTGTCTGTAATGAGATCTTTACTCCGTGGAATGGAATGGCAAAAAAGGCTGAAAACAAGCACATTATGACTTCTTGCTTAGATCCTAGTAACTAGAGCATTCGTGTACTGTTCATTTGAGCATGATGATTATCCATCACCGTATTTATCGGAAGAGTAACAGACACGTAAACAGATTCGCGAACTATATCACACATTTTGATTTAGGAACCACTATTTTTGTAAATCCACCTATTAGGTATCACCCGTTTATCATTGTGGATATGTCAGAACTTTGTATCCCTCTCAACTTGTAATGTAAGCTGTTTCGGTTCTGCTAGTTATTAAATCGTTGTATTCTATCAACTAAAAGTTTCATAAGTATCATAAGTGAAAGATTGCAATTAAGCATTTACTTGCACTTTCATTTCTTCCCATTATTGCTTAGTTCAAGTGCATCGAGATTGTCGATGTTAATAATTATTGGAAAACAGGTCATACGATTCAGTGCCTTCAAAAGAGGATAGTGTCTCTAAGGAGATAGCAACAGACTAGACCCAAGGTTGTCTTGGGTGTGCCAGCACAAGACCTCTCATTTGCTTAATGCTATTTAACCCAACCTACTTCAATGTTGTGACTGAATTGACTCATTCTTGCATTTCCTGTTCATGGTGGCTACTTTATATCGGAGGACATGGAAGTTACTGCGACTGGAACAACGTCAAGACCTCTATTAAGCATTGATGAAACTAGTTACCTTTGCAGAGTATGCATGGTTACGACTTTAACTACGACATGCCTATTTGAGTGTACAAAGTGTGTCCTCAACCTTCGACCTTCAAGATCATATTTAAAGTGACTTCACCTTCGATAAATCACAAAGCTTAAGAGAGTTATCTGTAGTAAAAGTATATTGCATACTTCATCTTAAAGGCAGTTATCTCTCAGAAATTGGGATATGAAACTCAAAAAAAATTTTTTGGAAAATTAAATACCTTAAATTATTATGCTATTTTACATTACAGTGATAATTCAATTCTAAGTTAGTACAAAAGATCAATAATTTAGATTAACAATTCACAAAAACCTGAAAAGACTTACTCCTAGCTACCCTGACACACAAGATGACTCATTCCAATGGCCATCTCCTTCTCATATTGGTGGATAAACTAGTTGTTACCCTCTAGCTAGCAAACTTAGCCTGATTTGTAGTACAGTTTCATGAAAGGCCTCTTTATGAATCAGCATGATTCTTCATTTTGATTGTCATTATCCAGTTACCAGTGTAGGATAAGGCTGGACTACTAATGTTCAGTATAGACTAGATTCTTGCCTATATCTCCTTGGTGAATCTACATCTGATCATTAGGTGCTCCAGGCTTTCTAGATCTGCTTCACATAGCTCGCATCTCTCGCATCTCAATGAGTTGATAGAAAACTTCAATCTATTCTTAGTGAGCAATCCCCCGTTCATTCCTAACTAAAGGAATGAACTGCTCTGATGTTTGAATCCCAAACTAGGTTTGTCCATCTAACCTTTCTGCTTTGATCCTTTTGCAGCAAACCCTTGCATGCCATTTTGTTCAAATTTCTTGAACTGTCAGCTGTCCATTGAATTGTATCATCTTCCTCCTCATGCCACCTTAGCATTTGATCTATTATAGCTGTTGATTTTCTGCTATTATGGTTAGACCATAACCATTGCTTACCTCTGATGAATCTGCTTAGTTTTGTCTTTGCATTCACAACCATCCTTGCATCTGTGCAAAACACAAGGCTTTGTAGAGAAGAAGCAATGGAAGTTTATGGAACCCACTTAAGAATATATTTTAGAAAATTTAGAATTAAGTTTTAATTAAATCCAAAGAAAGTTGAAATAATTGTATAAAAGAATTTATTCATTAATTATAAAGAAGCAAGAACTAAATTTAGGAGATAATTGGAGGCTAAGAAGAAATAATGTTTTAGTAAGTGAGAAATTTAATAAAAAATAAGATAAAGAAGTACTAACGATTCTTAATAAATACATTTTTTAAAAACAGAAAGAAAGAATTCTTAAATATTAAAACAAAAATTAGAGTTTTAAATGGTATTATTGAGAACTAGACTGTGTTTATCACCTTATATCTTTCCAGTTGTTAATAGGTCTCTTATCATTCCTTCATCTATTTATCATAAGTTGATTCATTCTTTTCTCACTCTAAGTAAGTTTTAGGTTCATTTATCTTTTGTAACTAAAGTATCTTCATTTTAATGTTTCTAAGGTCGTCATCTTGCCTAGGCTCCCTTCCATGGCCTCTATCTTGTCAATTACTTCACTGTGTAAGTTTGTTCATATAACTTTTTTGTACTTGGTATTCCTCCTGCAAGATATCTCTCTCTTCCTCATCATCTAAATTATCTCCTGCAAGACTTCGGACACAAGTGTGGGATGAGTTATTTACAAACTTTTAAAACTCCAGTAGGCCCAACGCGGTATCTGAAATGGTCAATCTCTAAAGAATTTTATGAAACTGGACATGGTCCACACCTGAGCTGAGAACGTGAATGTCCTTGTATCTTTGTGAAATTAGACGCGTTTTGGGCATGTTCATGTACGAGGCCGTGTTTGTGACATTGAACAAGGTATGGGATACGTCTGCGTCTCACAATTAAATCTTTCACATGCTTCCGCTGCACCACAGGTCAAAAGGACAACGTAATCCCACTAATTGATGACCAATTAATTCATCATAAGTGTGAACAAGTCACAGCTGACAGTTTCTTAACAAAAGTTGGAAATGGACCGAAGAAGTCAGCTTGCAGAATTACCACATGAACTGCCAGAAGTGGCATTTTCATTACTTCAGCTTTTGACCAGCTTAAATCTTCATCTTCTGGTCTCTCTTGGACAACCAGGCCTTGATCGTGATGATCAACCTGTTAACCGCAAAACAACTTCAATTCATCACCTTAAAAGGAATGAACCAATTCTAATGTTCATTCAAAAGTTGCTTAAGATAATCAAAATTTTCTGATTTTGAAGCTCTTGACTGCTTGAATCCATGAGAGTTTTCATCTGGATGACTGTTTCATTCTTAAGTAAGTAAAAAAAACAATGACTAGTCTGGAAGTTGAATAATTTGACCACTCAAACTTCTAGAGCTGTCTTTAGTTGGTTTGCTTATAAGGGCATCTAAGGATTGGAAGTCAACAAATTAGATGCCTAATTGACCAAGTTAGAAAACAGGATCCAAAACTTGAAACAGAAAACAGGATCCAATGAGTTCTCACTGGAATGAGTTTTCACAGATAATGGAACAAGGCACAAGCTTTTCAACAGACTAACAATTGACAAGAGGCTTATGAGTTGGAGCAGAAAAGTCATATAACTCGGCACTGCAGGATTTCACTTTTCAAGATTTAATCACGTTCTCTGGAACTGGTATCCATTTGGACCAAAGACGTTTGCATGCTGCTTTTCGATGACGTAAAGAAAGAGAAAGTTGGCTTTGAAAACAATTCAATCTCCAATACAAAGGGCCGAAAGTCTTTCTCATGTCAACATAAGGCTTCTCTTTTTATTGGGTTGTGTTGCAGGGGACACGGAGATGGAGTTCACACTGATGAAAGTTCCAATGTTTCTTTTATCAGTTTTGATGCTAATTGGTGTGTTTATTAATTATATAAACATGGAGAACAAAGTAACGGTACTCTTTTTCTTTCCTTCTGCAAATTTTTCAATGCATCTGCAGTTCGAAGATGGAACTGAGATTTATATCTCTTGCCCTTAGCATTTCTAAATTATTATGTAAATAATGAGATTAACCTAACCAGCATGCGTCCATACTTCAGGATTGGAAGTCAAGCTAGGACCTTTTGATACGCAACGAAACTTGGAGCGAGGAAGCAAAGATGTACTTGGCTTGCACCATTGAAAGTTGTATTGGTATGGAAGGAAAAAAAAATTGAATAGTTGGATATTGATACAAGGGATAGTGAATTATTTACTAAATCTAGGCTTCATCTTTGCCAAATCAAAAGTGACTAAATACAACGCCTCAGATATTGGTAAAATTTGCAGCAGTTTTATAAGGAACAAGGAACTGCTAAAATGAAAGAAAAGGCCCAAAATAGCTGCGATGACATGAACGTAACGCTGTGCAGGCATAACAGCTAGTATTCCATTTATGAAGGCAAGCCATGTAAATTGAAGGGCAATATACGTTAGCAGATTAGCAGTAGCAAAGTAGTAAATATAATATGCGTCACTGCTCATAGCTCCCCAGGATATAAGACATGCCGCAGTTAGTGAGCTGATCATGGCAACGGTGTCCGTAACAACGAACCATTTCATGCTTCTCGTATATTGCAGAAGTGCCAGGCCTTGGTTTGGACCGATGTCATTGTTAAACCCACCAGGCAACGTAAAAGCGGCGACAAATGTTAGTGTTGTGATTAAAGTTGAAACCATTAAAAGAGACTGTCCCATTTGCCTGCAATTTTGCAGCGAAGCGTTGTGCTGATCTGGAAGAGTAGTATTCTTATCATTGATTTTCCAAGATGGTGGCGAGATAAGTGCTCTCAAGAAGCTTGAAAACATGCTCTGCCCAAAAGATGTAGGAAATTTGTTGAAACACTTGTGATGGTATTTATGGAATTATTCAAGCAGTGAGAGATTGCACTTACCCTGGGAAATGTGCGACAATATTCTTCAATCGACTCATCTATTTCCATAGCTGTATTGCCACTATTGTTCTTTGCTGTTCTATCAACCCTATCATTCCTAATGAGGTACCAAACAATCCATGTTTTCCTTTCAATTGCGGCCAAATGCAAAGGCGTGTTTCCTTCAGTATCTGCTTGATTTATCAGCCCTTCTAGTTCTTTTGCTTCCACCATATACCTGACTACAGTTGTTCTCCCACTAAGAACAGCAAAATGAAGAGCATTCTTGCCACTGAGGTCAAGCAGTTCTCCAGAATCCGGGCAACACCGAATAAATTGCTTCAATATGTTGATATGACCTTTCCTGGATGCAATATGAAGTGGCGCATACCCCTTTTTGTCCAGCATATATACAGCAGAAATGTCGAGTTCCAGCAATCTTTGAACTGTTTCAAGATCTCCCAATTCTGCTGCATGATGAAGTGGGGTTCTTCCTTCATGATCAGATTCTGTGACGAGCTCCGGTTTGGCTTTCAAAAGGTCTTCCACGATGCCTTCAATTAATGAAAGAACGAAGTTACAGAAAAGAAAACAATATACCGTTTAAATAGAATGCTGATATCTTGTGCTTAATTTTAGGACTGATGTTCATGAAATCACCACTCTGATTATACGCATACTTATAATTGTATATCAAAGTGGAATAACAATAATCATGAGAATAATTACATTTTGTAATTTATTAGTAAGTAACCAACCGTATATTCTGCAATGACAGGAAGCATACCAGAATGTTTCCACATAATAGCAGCATGCAGAGCTGTTTGACCATCAGATCCTCCATGAGCTGAAGATGGAGTTGCAATCAAAATTTGATTCACAATATCTCTCAACCCATCTCTAGCTGCAACAAACAATGGAGACTCGCCGACATGATTATGATAACAAGCTAACCTGGGGTCAACCTCTAGCAAGAACTTGGTGACATCAAGATGACCATTCCTGACAGCCTCATGCAAGACTGTGTTTTTCTCTTCATTGCCCTGCCTTAGAAGCTCAACATTGAAAACTATCCCATTCTCAATATTTTTCCAGGACTCGCATAAAATTTCTTTCACAAGAAACTTGACAATCGAGAGGTGACCACACCTTCCAGCCACATGAAGAGGGGTGTCTCCGTGTATGTTTGGCCTAGTGAGCAGGAATCTGCTCCTGCAGTAGATTTCAGCAGCAACATCTTGGTGTCCATACAGCACTGCAATATGAAGAGCTGTGTTCTCATGAGGGGTTAGTTTGGCAAGTAAGCTTTGGTTTTCATTCAGAAGTTGTCTGAGAAAACATACGTTCCCAGATTTGGCAACTTTGTAGAGTCTTGCATCCATAGAACCTGGAAACTGGAACCAGCAGTTAACAGGAAGTTTTCATATGGTATATGCAATTAGGGACCGCAACATGAAAATTTGACCAACAGTTTGGTATATGATATTGATTGGTCTGATAATTGGAATTGACCAGCATAGAAAGGGAGTGAAGTAATATCAAAGTAGATGAAGATTGATTTTCCAAGCAGCAGTGCTCGTACGAAGACGACATAGGGATGATGACTAAAATATCATCATCATCATAGAGTGATTGGGCGGAGAAAATGGTTACCAAATGAAAAGTCGTCAGACCAAAAGTTGATGCAACACGCCCTCTAGGAGGACTAAGACTAGGACTAGGACTAGGTGGCAGATTTACAGATTAATAACAAATAATCTGGTCTTAGCACAGCAACGGTCCATTGAGGTCTTGATATTATACCGTTTCCACAATGACAAAGAGCAATAAACTAACCCCATAATCTACTTTATAAAACTTGGGGCCAGAGCTTTGCCTCCCGCAAGGGACCTACCCGGTTCCAGCGGGGATTAGTCTGGGATGTGGACATGGCTTAAAGGTGCCGTCCATAATTGAGACCCGCCTAGGATACCTCGTGGGAACCAAAAAAAAATAATCTACTTGATGTGGCAAATCTTACATCCATTGGTTTTGAACCTGTTAAACTGGTTCAAACTTCAAAGATAAGGATAGGACAGTTTGTTCAAGTTTTCAACATTGATGAATTAAATTATTTTTATTAACTAATCTTGCAAGTAAGGATGACAACTGCCGACATCCTCGAACCTCACGCTCAGAATTTCTAAAAAAATTAGGCCTCAGATAGGACTCAGGCTATCCAGGCCTAACTTTTTATAAACAAAATGACTGTTTTATTGAAAACGATGTCCTTATTAGGCCCAGGCTCCAACAGCTCGGTCAGGTGTCATCCCTAATTGCTAAGGTTACTACTTATTAGTTACTAATCTCTACTTGACCCTCTGTTGGATGGGTACCTAAAACCTCCAAATTCACGTTTTGGAAATAACTTGCCACTTGCCACTTGCAACAATGAAGGTAGTTGATTCCGATATTCAACACAGAGCTATATTAGTAATCAATGTGGTTCTGCCAGATTTTGGCTGAACGGAACGTTGTCGTTCTGGTCCATGTGTTGATCACTTACGAAGCTCTCGCTGC
>JAOQMR010000125.1:42176-56343 GCA_027563865.1 Erythroxylum pelleterianum
ATATATATATATATATATATATATATATATATATATATATAGAGAGAGAGAGAGAGAGAGAGAGAGAGAGAGAGAGAAGTTGGACTTTAGGTTGAGCGAGGCGATGAAGCCCATGATTAATTTCGACTCAAAGTTTGAAAATTAAAAATATAAGCTTGAACTTGATTTAAACTCCGATTAATTCAATATAAGGCTATTAACTTTGGCTCAAGTCAGGTCAGGCTAAAATTAGACCTGTTGTCAACCCTAGTGAATATTCATTTACTCTTTAATAACTAAATTGTACAGATGAAATATAGCTCATTATTATTGTTTAAATTGTATTAATTCTTTTAACCTTCAAATGTCTTTCATTTTGCAACTATCTACAAGACATTTTAGGAATTTTATAAAACCCAAACCAATCAATATGTTAAGTTTGTCATTTTCTGTAGGAATCTTTCATTTGGGGGTTTTGTTAAAAGGATTAGAAAAAATTCCATATAACATGCCAAGTACATAAACATTTCTTTTGTATATATTGGTTTCTTCTTTAACAATTAAATTGTGCAAATGAACATGTAACTCATGGTTAAAATGAATTATATTTAGTTGAAATTCTTATGTGAAAAGCACAATAGTTTGTGGACAATGGACCACTACATAATTGTGAGTTCCTACGAAATCTCCTTAAGCTATCATTTTCTATAATAGTCTTTCATTGAAAGGTATCAAAGTAAAAGGGTTAGAAATTGCTCCAACAATTTTCAGTCTTTTTTATCGAGATATAATCTAATGAACTAGTTCATCTATTAATAAATAATTCATTTGACGCCGATATACCACAAAGGAAATATAATTAACCTTTAACTATATTAATTTGGACAATGATCCAAAATTAAATTACTTTTAAGAATTATATTTTCTATTTTCACGAACATTTCCTATAAATTAAACTCAACATTATAATTAGAGTTACAATCTCTATAATTAATAAATGGGAGATGGGTTTCAAACTCAACATTAAATTATATCTAATCAAACATTTTAATAGCATTGCAATCATGTTATACATGCACATCTAATTAAATAAAGAATGGGTTTTTATTGTCATCTATTTGCACATTCAATCAGTAATCTAAGTTAACAGAAAACAAAGGACAGTTACTATCTTTTTAAGGTTTTAATAGAAATTGTTTTGTGTCTTTTCAAATTACCAATAAAAACCCAAAGATGATAATAACAAATGGAAATGGTTGTTTGTTGTATTTCTAAGCAGAGATGATGCTGATAAGGGGCGAAAAGTCCTATGTTAGATGAAAATATTGATAGGAACGCATGCTAATAATCCGAAAGATAATAATAGCAAGTGGAAATGGTTGTTTGATTTGAAGAATAATCAATTCGAAATTACAGCATAATTTCATAATTAATCAACACAATTAATTAACTCTAGGATTGCAACATACTAGATTCAATAATTGAATGGACAAATACCTAAAAATTGAGGAAACATTGAGTACATTATTGTTTTCTGTGAAGTGAAGTTACAAAGAAGCAGAAGATTGACTATTGCTGTTCCAAACCCTGATTAAAAACCCGTACAATTCTCAATGGGGCAACTGTATTTAAGGTTGGCTAGCAATAGGGCCTCTTGTGCATTACAATACATGGGCTAAGCTTACCCATTATAGCAAGCCTATAAACACAGGCCTAATGACACGTATGAGAGAAGTATCATTGACATCTAATTAATCAGGGTTTGTACAAAATTATGTTTATTATGCTAGTCCATAATTATGATAAAATTCTATCATTCTCCCACTTGGACAGCATAACCAATATCAATGAATAACAAAAACAAATCCCCAGATTAATATAACAATATGTGGCCACAATAGGATGTCAAAGTAAAGCCAACAATCTCTCAATCATAAGTCCAAAATGAGGTTACAAGTACCTCAACAATATAGAAATCAGACCCGATAGGAGTACTGATAACATATATGCAAGATACCCATACCTCAATGACCTAAACAAATTGTGTCATAAGAAAATGCACACAAAATGGTGTTCCGTTTGTACAATTCCAAACAAAATGGCCCAAGCATCCACCTAAGATGCCAACTGAGATTTAACAAAGTATCTCAGAACAACAAAATGAGACTGGGTACAAAATGTCTCAAACAAAATGCCATATATATACAAACATTTAAATGTATCTGCGCAGTATATCAATAAAGTATATGGCAACAACAATAATAGCAACAATTATAAGCAAAAATCTCTAGACTGAATAATAAAATAGTCAAATACAATGTTACTATCAAAATAACATAAAAGACAGACTCCCACTAATCTAAGGCATCAAAAGATCTAAATATACCCATACGGGTTATATAATTCATAAAAGCCTTAACAGTCAAGCCTTTGGTTAGAGGATCTGCCATCATAAGATTGGTGGGTATATGCTCTATATGAGTCTGAAACTCCTTAACCTTATTTCTGACAAACATATACTTTGTATCAAAATGTTTCGAACGCTTAGAGCTCTTGCGTATTCGAGAGAAGCCCATCACAGCAGAGTTATCACAATATATGGTTAGAGATCTGGAAACACTCTCTATAAGATGAAACTTAGAAATGAAATTCCTCAACCATATTGCCTGTCGAGCAGCTTCGTAACAGGCTACATACTCTACCTCTATAGTTGAAGTTGTTGTAAGTGTTTGTTAACGCTTTTCAAAGATACAGCTCCTCCAGCAAGCATAAAGATATATCATGACGTGGATTTGTGATCATCAAGGCAGCCACCATAATCAGAATCAGAATAACCTATCACCTCAAGGTGATCAAACATCCTATAAGTGAGCATGTAATCTATAGTACCTTGTAGATACCTCATAACTCGTTTCACAGCTTGTCAATGACTCACACCAGGATTGCTCAAGTATCTCCCAAGTACACCAACAACAAAAGCAATATCCGAACGTGTACAAACTTGAGCATACATAAGACTACCAACAGCAGAAGCATATGGGACCTTTTCAATCTCTAACTTATCTTTATCATTTTGAGGACACTGGCTATTCGAGAGTTTGTCACCCTTTTGGATAGGTGCATTGCAAGGATTACAAGTCTTCATGTTCAATCTATTCAAGATCCTTTCAATACACCTTTTTTGAGACAAACCAAGACCACCTCGAGATCTATCACGATGAATTTCAATGCCCAAAACAAAAGAATCATCGTCAAGATCTTTCATATCAAAATGAGCTGTCAACATTTGTTTAGTCGTAGAAAGAAAACCCATATCATTACTGGCTAAAAGAATATCTTCAACATATAAGACAAGAATAATGAATTTTCTCTCACTATTCTTCAAGTAAATGCATTGATCAACAACATTTTCCTTGAAGCCAAGAGAGCAAACAATTTGATCAAACTTCAAATACCATTGTCTGGAGGCTTGTTTCAGCCCATAAATGGATTTTCTCAATTTGCATACCATGTGTTCCTTACCTTTCTCAACAAAACCAGCAGGCTGATTCATGAACACATCTTCATGCAAATCACCATATAGGAAAGCAGTTTTCACATTCATTTGATAGAGCTCCAAATCAAAATGAGCAACCAAAGCCATCACAATACGTAATGAATCTTTAGTAGAGATCGGGGAAAAAGTCTCTTTATAGTCTATACCTTCCCTATGGTTATACCCCTTTGCAACAAGTCTGGTTTTGTACCTTTCTATCTCACCTCTAACATCACGTTTAGTTTTAAAGACCATTTACACCCAACAGTTTTACAACCACTGGGTAATTCTACCAAATCCCAAACGCCATTCATACTCATAAAAACCAACTCATCTTCCATGGCTACTAACCATTGTGAACTGCGAGGACCAGAAATGACATCCTAAAAAGAAATTGGAACTCAGTCTTTAACTAAATTGAATTCATACTCCTCCAAGTAAATGTAAGAGTCTCGAAATTTAGAAGACTTAGTAGATTTAGGTATCCTTTCGGATCTCCTAGGTGGAACTACAACCACATCTGGGACTTAAGTATCAATGCCAACCTGTTGAGGAATAATGCCAACCTGTTGATGAATTTCAACATCAATTCCTGGATCAACAACATCATCATGAATCAGAGGAGTCTGAATTGCCTCAGGATGAAAAACAATAAGTGTAGGAACAACAACACGATCCTCTCTGAAATCAACAACACAAGACTCATGTCTTTCATTATGTTCCATATCCCCTTCAAAATAGACAGCCCGATCTGATTCAATGACTCTAGTAGTATGATTGGGACAATAGAATCTTGAACCTTTTGAGCCAGTACAATAACCAATAAAGTAATTTAAAATAGTTCTAGGATCAAGCTTCTTCAGCTGAGGATTATAAATCCTAACCTCAGCCTTATAGCCCCAAACATAGAAATGCTTCTAACTGGGCTTCTTTCCTGATATAAGCTCAAAAGGAGTCTTTGGTACAGATTTACTAGGCACATGATTGAGAACATAAACAGTAGTCCTTAAAGCATCTCCCCACAAGAACTCTGGTAAGGTGGAGTGACTAAGCATGCACCTAACCATCTCCATCAGAGTATGATTTCATCTCTCTACAATCCCATTTTGTTGAGGAGTGCCAGGCATGGTATATTGTGCTTCAATTCCACAATCCTGCAAGTATCTAGCAAAAGGGCCAAGGTTTCTACCAGTTTCATCATATCGACCATAATACTCACCACCTCTATCAGATCTTACACATTTGATCTGCTTCCCAAGTTGCAATTCAATAACATTTTTCAGTGACTTAAAAGCATCCAAGGATTCAGATTTCTCATGCAACAATTCAATTCAACCATACCGAGAAAAATCATCAACAAAGGTGATGAAGTACCTATAGCCTCCCATGACAATAGGAGAAATGGGTCCACAGATGTCTATGTGAATTATCTGTAATGGTTCCTCCTTCCTAGTCATTTTCTTCTTTCTTACTTTAGCTGTAAACTTCCCTTTTATGCAATCAATACAAGTGTCAAAATAAGAAAAGTCTAGATCATGTAAAATAGTTTCCTTAATCAACCTCTCTATTCTCTCCTTAGAGATATGTCATAATCGTTTATGCCACAACATAGAAGATTTTTCAGCAACTCTCCCACGTTTCTTTCCAACAATAGTATTAACATCATTAGGTGGTCGGTTAAAACGAGAAGAATTAGCAATTAGCATAAACAATCCATCACGCATAATTGTAGAACCAACAACAGTAGAATCATAGTACAAAACAACTCCATTATTGATTATAAGGAAAATGTATCTACAACTGTGTAAAACAGAGACTGAAATGAAATTCCTTCTTATAGAAGGCACATAAACAGTATCTTTCAAAAGCAAATCATGTCCACTACTCAACTTCAAGGAAACTACTCCTATGTGCTCAACATTAACATTAAATTCATCTCCTAATTGCACCATCAATTCCCCTTTATTTGGCCTCTGCCTGCTTTTGAACTCCTACAATGAGTTCGTTACATAAATAGTGGCACCAGTGTCTAACCACCATGAATTAGGAGGAACGTCAACAAGATTTGATTCAAAACAGACAAAGAGTTAAGGAATATCTTTCTTCTTTGCCAACCAATTCTTAAACTTCCCACAGTCACGCTGGCTATGGCCATGTTTTTGACAAAAGTTGCAGTTTTCATTAAAAAGAAGCTTGGGCTTAGCACCAGAACTCTCACTAGGCCCAGAAGGTAATGCAAGTTTATCATTCCCTTTCTTCTTAAATTGAGGCTTACCCTGTTTGTTTTTATAAAATTTCTTCTTTTCACCACTCTTGTGAGAAGTGTGATGAATACTATGAGACTTTTCCTTCTTCACAGTATGATCCTCTTGAATAAGAATGGAAATCAACTCATCAATGCTCCATTCATCTTTCTGAGCATGGTAAGTAGTCCTGATAACATCAAACTCAGATGGAAGAGATCCAAGCACCTACCAGATCAGATAATCCTCTCCTAGCACAACTTTCATGATCTTCAACTTGTTATACCAGTTCACAAGCTTCATAACATGCTCACAAACACCACCCACACCATCATACTTGGTCTTAGATAGTAAAGACAAGTAATTAGACTTTTCAGTCTTATCAAACTTCTGAAATTTTTCACCAACAGCCTTGAGATAATTTTTGGCATTATCAGTTTCAGTGATGCTCTCTTTAATAGTCTTCTCCATTGTGTACTTGATGGCCATCAAACAAACCTTGTTAACACGAACCCACTTATCATATTTAGCTCTATCGTTAGCGGAAGACTCAGTAGTGGGTTGTGCAGGCTCATCCTCAAGGAGAGCAACATCAACATTAGAAACCGCCAAAAAAAGGTTCACGGATTCAAGTCAGTCCTCATAATTGATCCCATTTAGCTCAATCAAAGAATTCAAAGCTAGAAATTGATACAAAGTAGGGAGATTTAGCAAATGTATAAACAACTAGTATAATTAGGCAAACAACACAGCTAGGTTCTCATGCAATTGCAATCCTGCCTAAGGGTCCCGAATTACAACATAGATCACCCAAAGCATTAAATTATGCCCTAAGGCTAATATCAATAGGATACTAAAAACTTAAAGACATAATTCAATGAATTAAACAAAACATTAGAAACCACATTAATAAAGACAAATCGATATGGTAAGTGCATCAATAATATAGTATCTAATGTATGCCTAATAACAATATCACAATAGCATTTTGTAATAATTGGTCTCACGATAGGTGAGCTCACAATTACTCAAAGTGAATGACAATAGTCCAATAACATTCCCCAAGATTGTGCCCATAGGTTCCAGTTAGCACCACAATTACAAAATTAACCATATTAATCATATAATATAACATTATATGCATAAACTACATCCAAAATTAATTTTGGTCCATAACTACATAACATTGAGAGCACACAAGATCCCACAAAACCAAATAATACTAGAAACAAGTACAAAAAATTTCAAGAGAAAATTCATAGAGTACATTATATATTTATGAATTCTAAAATTCGAGAAAAATAAAAATAAAATTACTATTATTCAAAAAATTCCAGAAAAAATACCATAAATTAAAACTGCGAAAATGGAGCAAACATACAAAATTTGGGGGGAAAATGGCCAACGGAGACAGTCGCACGTGCCTACATGCGCCACCACAGCTAGGGATGACAATTATACCCGAACCCGATGGGTACCTGATTAAATTATCCGAACGGGGGCGGGTATGGGGGATTAATAAAAATACCCGTCGGGTATCAGGGCGAGTATGGGGGTACCACCCCCATACCCGTTTACCCGTTATATTGTAATTACAATTTTGTCATTATATATATATATACATACAAACCTAGCAAATTACCCAACCAAATCCCTAATTCAATTCTTCCCACCAGACGACCAGACGACGCAGCCACCAGCCCCGTCAACGCAGACCACCAGACGACACAGCCATCGTCTTCTCCCAGCAACAGCCACCAGATGACGCACCAGCAGAGCCTTCTCCCACGCACCGTCAGCCATCGCCACCATCGCCGCTATCGCCGACGCACCGTCAGCCATCGTCTTCTCCCAGCAACGGCCAAGATCTGAGATCTAATAAGGTGATGGTTAATGTTTTGGCCAGATCTGATATCTATGGTAGATATTCATTGTGTTCATATCCGTTTTGAGGATGAATGTTTAAGATCG
Organism: Erythroxylum pelleterianum; assembly: GCA_027563865.1. Lineage (NCBI taxonomy): Eukaryota > Viridiplantae > Streptophyta > Magnoliopsida > Malpighiales > Erythroxylaceae > Erythroxylum > Erythroxylum pelleterianum. The sequence continues at coordinate 49,905 of JAOQMR010000125.1, forward strand.
GCTACGTTGAGAGGCGTGCTTTTTAGTTGATGTTGGATCTATGTTATGACGTCTAATGGTTTTCCAATTTTCTGATTATGATTTCTGATGGTTTTTGTTCGTACCTGGTCAGATGCAAATCTTTGTGAAAACACTCACCGGCAAGACTATCACCCTTGAGGTGGAAAGCTCTGACACCACAGACAATGTCAAAGCTAAGATCCAGGACAAGGAGGGCATTCCTCCGGACCAGCAAAGATTGATCTTTGCTGGTAAACAACTTGAAGATGGACGTACCCTCGCCGACTACAATATTCAAAAAGAATCCACGCTCCACCTGGTTCTTCGTCTCCGTGGTGGTATGCAAATCTTTGTGAAGACCCTTACTGGAAAGACCATTACCCTCGAGGTGGAGAGCTCAGATACCATTGATAATGTAAAGGCCAAGATCCAAGACAAAGAGGGAATTCCCCCAGACCAACAAAGGCTCATTTTTGCAGGAAAGCAGCTTGAGGATGGGCGTACTCTTGCTGACTATAACATACAGAAAGAATCAACCCTTCACTTGGTGCTCAGACTCCGTGGTGGTATGCAGATTTTTGTCAAGACCCTAACGGGCAAGACTATTACATTGGAGGTCGAGAGTTCGGACACAATTGATAATGTAAAAGCTAAAATCCAAGACAAGGAAGGGATCCCACCAGACCAGCAGAGGTTGATTTTTGCTGGGAAGCAGCTTGAAGATGGAAGGACCCTTGCGGATTACAACATTCAGAAGGAGTCCACCCTGCACTTGGTGCTGCGTCTTCGCGGAGGGATGCAAATTTTTGTCAAGACCCTGACCGGTAAAACCATCACGCTGGAAGTCGAGAGTTCGGATACGATTGACAACGTGAAGGCTAAGATCCAAGACAAGGAGGGTATTCCTCCGGACCAGCAAAGATTGATCTTCGCCGGAAAGCAGTTGGAGGATGGGCGCACCTTGGCTGACTACAACATTCAGAAGGAGTCCACCCTGCACCTTGTTCTTCGCCTCCGCGGTGGCTTATAGGCCAATTGTTGAAAACTGTGGGTCCTGGGACAATCTTGATCATGCTTGGTTGTGTTAGTAGCCATCTATGATGGCATAAATAAATTCATAAACTGTTCTATTTTGGTCTGTCTTTGAACCATGAATGCTTTTTTTGTGTTGGCTGTGATATGGACTTGTTCCATTTGCAGCTTATTATCAAATAAAATGTGTGTGTGAATTCTATTAATCTTTGTGAACGAACTTGGTACTTCTTGTCAAATTGTTGGTCAGATGCTTTGATCCATTTATTTTGTCTGATTGTTAATGCCAGCTTAACTTGTAAAGAGATATATCGCCATAATATTTATATTCATTCATATATTACAGGCAAATAAACAGGACACAACTCCACTCAAACTGCTTATAAAGCAAGCGGATCTTTTATTAGTAGAAAGCACGCAAGAGCTAAACTTACTGGAAATAAGAAAGCACTCGAGAGCTGAACTTACTGGAACCGTGCTCTCTGCACCACTTGCTCTTGCCCTATCTCTGGCATTTGCCTCTCCTCTTCCACTATGTACTTCAAGGCCTCACACTGACATCGACTCTCAAACTTGCTCAATTCCCTGCAACAGAGCGGGATTTGATCTTGTTGCTCGTCCTCTATTCCTGGCAATGCCAACAATGTCCTTGATGGTCTTATAGCTTGTCTGCAGTTGCTTAATTCATGCTCCTGAATCTACTTCATGCACCCCTCGGACTGTGATTGTGATTCCTTGGGGACTCCTTGCAAGTTATTCGACGGTAATGGTGGCCCTCAAGGGCCAAGGCAGAGGCCGTCGAGATCATTATGACCATAACCAAAAGAAAAACAACGAATTCCTTCGATCTTGCAACCTTGGCCATTGCTATTGCAAAGATAGTATGCCTAAAGTTGGTGGTGTTCTTTATAGTGATTTGCGGGGTGAGGATGGTGTGTTACGTCGTTTAGTTGCAGCATCTCTGCTTCCAAGGATAAAAGACCGGTCATGAAATTGGACCTAACCTAAACTAGGCTGGTTCTGACCTGAGTTTATTGAGTTAAAAGAAACGTCTTCTTTTAAAAAAAAAATAAAAGGAAAGAAAACGCGAGATAAATTGTAGGACTAGTTTAGGGAGACAAATCTCCAACATATCCTCTATAAGAATTGGGAGATATCCTGTAGGTATAATCTCTAAAGTAATGATATCTAAGGTAAATTGTTTTGTAAAGGTGGCGAGGCAGTCAGTACATTGGTTACCCTTCCGATAAATATGACAATGTATAATAACCCAGTTCTGAATAAACAATTCGTTAATATCTATTATTAGGAGATTGAGAGGCATTGTTTGTTTAGCCGAGGAGGACAGTATCTTAAGAACCTCGGACAGTATATTAAGAACCTCTAAAGAATTCACTTCTAGTTCAATCCGACGATAACTAAAATTTCAAGCAAGCTGAAGCTCGAAAAAACACCTAAAGTTCACTGGTGAACACTAGCCAAGATTTTGGACAAAGCCTCCGACTCAAGCGTCCGAATTATCATGAATGATTATTAAATAGAAAAGTTAGTTCAAGATTGATTATTACACGATAACTGAAAAGAGAAAATCAAAATTAAATACGAAGATGCAAAATTTTGGGCTAAGACTCGGTCAAATTAAACTTTGTTCGATCAGGAGATCCTACAAATTTAGGGAAACTAATGAACCCAAAAGAAGTTTCTTTGGAATTTTAGGAATTTATGAGTTAGAAATTTAGGACATGTACGGTTTGACATATTTTTTATATAAAATTATTTAATTACACTTTTATTATTATCAATAATAAAATAATAAATGAATTTTATTGTTAATAATTAATTATGTTTTATTTTTATATCCCAATAAAAATATTAATAATAAATTCATCACATTTATTAAAATGAATATCAAATAAGTAAAGTAATGTAAATTTTAAAAGATATTTATTAAATAAATATTAAATTTAAAAATTATTTCAAAATTAGAAAATTTAGTCATTATAAAAAGTTAACGTTTTTATTGAAATGTGTTAATCATAAATCATATTAGTAGTTGAAATACCCTAATGATTGTTTGAATTGGGTTTGAGTTATTCTAGTAAACTTGTCAACCTTCTGTAATTTAACGTGACTGCAACCTTTTGATTACCCAATAATAATAAGATCAATTAAAGTAGGATTCATACTGGGAGTTAGAATTCTAATTGTTAGTCCCGAATGGCACCAAAGAGGGAAGGATGAATTAGGTGTTTAAAAAAATTCAACAATTGTTTTAGTTAATGTACTTAATTAACAACAATCAATGTAAATAAGGATGGAGAAGTTTATTAATATAAATCAATTAAACTATTAAACACTAATTTAAAAAGGATAGGGAAGAGAGAATGTAAACCTATTTATAGTAGCTTGATAAATAACTCTTACCTATGTCAGCTCTCTAAGACTCTTCTTGAAATTCCACTATAATTCTTGTTTCAAGACAAAAAAATAACAAACGTAGACATATAAGATAGTTGTTAGTAGCAGAAATGTGTATGCTTCGGTGAATGTGTGACATTACCAAAAGAGATAAGGTCCGGAATCGCGTGGTAAGAGATAAACTACAGGTAGCTAGTATTGCCGACATGTTGAGAGAAACAAGGCTTAGGTGGTTTGGGCATGTGGGCAGGAGCCCGCTGATGCTCCGGTACGAAGCCGTGAGAAAATAACTTTTAGTTAATACAAGAGGAGAAAAGGGGGGCCTTACAAGAACTGGAGGGAAGTGATCAAGAAAGATATGTTAGAGTTGGCCCTTACTGAGGTAGTGGCTAAAAATAGAAAAGTATGGCATGATCGGATAAGGGTAAAGGATACCCTTTAAAGTTCACAAAAACAGTATAGTTAGTTATTAGGAGGTGTTTATTCTAATGCTTGCGCTACGCAATTATCGCGTAAGAAGCCCAACCCAACGTCTTTTCTGCCTTTTCTAGGTGTAAGTCTTGGACAAGGCTTACGGGCCTACAACTTGGCTTTTCAGGATAGGTGTATAGGGTAAGATCCCGCGAGGCTGTCTAAAACCGTAAGATTGCCATACTTTCAGGGTCTCTAAGCAAGGACTCCTAGCTTAACTGGAGACAAGAAGAGCCAGACTATGCAACTTATAAGGTACTAGCAGATCTAGACTCTATCAGGTATATTCTTTTTGGTTATTTTATTTTATTTATGTATGAATTTTTTGTATTTTTTTACATAATAACTTAGCGTGCTAGTTTTACTTATTTACTCTTTAACCTGCATCACTCTTTTATTATCGCATCCGCATGTGGGTCTACTAGAAACTGTCTCTCTACTATGTAGGGGTAAAGTTGTATATTATCAGATCTTTCCATACCCCGCTTTATCAGATCTTTAGCAGTAAACAGGAATCATTTTTACAATCTTCTTTCAAGATGAACAAAAATTTCAATCTCACTTGGACACCCTCGTTTATAAATAATATATTCCTCAAACCAAATATTATAACTTAAAGTTTTTCACTTTATCACTTGATGACTCCAAAATGATTCACTCACATAAATATGAGACAATGATGCTCAATTGATTGAAAAATACTTTGAAATATGTATATACAACACCAAAACTTTCTTGATGCTAAAATCAATAAGAAAAAACCTATCTATAGTGTTTTGGGACCCTTTTTAGTCATTGGAATCAAAAACTAACCGTTATAACAACTGTATACAACAACCAGTATAATATAGCACACTAATCCACCAATACGTATTCAAAGCTCTAGATTCATTAGCTGTTAGAACACTAGTGAGCCTTTTAGAGTATCAAATTAAGAAAGTGAGATTACAATTAATATTACAAACTAAATAATGACCTTGATAAGCCTTGATCTTCTTTTGTTCTTGGTTTGATCTTCATTTTGACTATTCTAAACTTCAACTACTCTTTATCAACTTCATAAGTTATCTTTTTGAGTTTATGATTTTAATTTGTTTTTATATTTCTTTTAATCAAAATAATAAATTCATTAGTAGTGATTATGTTTTGTTATCATCAAAATTTTAATTGGAACAAAAGGTTCAACACTAATAAAAAACTAACAAAGTTACTTAATAGAGGTTAGATTAATTAGAGTTTAAACATTGAAGAAGGAATGCATATAAAATAGGAGATGCACAAAGGTAAGTTATGGCAACCACTCTCATTAAGAACTATTAATGATTTCTTTACATAATTAGCAGCCTTTAACTGATTAACTTGAGCGTTAGAATGTCTTCACCGTTAAGACTTTCACCCTGCGTTTGGTTGCTGTCCTCGTGGGCGAGGACAGTGGACGGGGATACAAAAGTTCTGTCCCTCGTGCTGTTTACTTGCTGTCCTCGCTCATTTTTGTTCCATCTTCAGAGGACAAGGACATATATTTTTGTTCTTTCCAAAACTGTGGTATAAGAATTCTTGTCCTTGGGATAAGAACAAAACACATAAGGAAATGTCAGAAATACCCCTTCCCTCCCATCATCATCATCATCATCATCATCATCATCATCATCATCATCATCATCATCATCATCATCATCATCATCATCATCATTATGATTATTATTATTATGATGATGATGATTATTATTATTATACTACAAAATTAATTATCTTATTATTATTATTATTATTATTATTATTATTATAAATTTTAAACTTCTTCTTCTTATTATTATTAATTATTGTTATTATTATTATTAATTATTGTTATAAATTTTCTTCTTATTATTATTCTTTTTATTACTAATTACTATTATAAATTTTGTTATAACAATAATAATAATAATAATACAAAATTAATTTTCTTATTATTGATACAATTAAAAAATTACAAATACACTTCAAATAAATATTGATACAATTATAAAATAATCAATGAATTACATCTTTCCAATCGTATTATATTGCAAGAGCATTTTCGTCATTGACACTGTTTTTTTGTTCTGTCTACTGCAACCAAACACATTTCTGTCCTCAAGACGGAGACAGTTTTTTCTGTCCTGTCTATCACAACCAACCACCTCACTGTCTCCAATTTTTGTTCTATTCTGTCTTCAAATTTTTGTCTCGTTCTGTCTCTGCATACTGGAGACGGTAACCAAACGTAGCGTTAGCTTGTTATATTCGGTTTTGCTAGCATATTAGGTTAAATTCAATCCAGTAGGTTTATGAAAAAAATCAATCTACATTATTTCACAACTTCTGTAAAGATCTAAGTGAAATCTTTAGATACCTCACTTGAGCATTATGAATACCGTATCGGGCTCGGTACCGGATTGAACTCTGAAATGGAACTGTACCGGTACCGGGTACCGTTTCGGGATATTTTTTAAATTTATAAAATAGTCCCTAAAATTTTTAAAAATTACAAAATAGT